>JTDE01001333.1:24219-42020 GCA_014338405.1 Paragonimus skrjabini miyazakii | reverse complement strand
TTTAGTGTAGGCGAAAGAGTTATTCACGCGTGTTGCTGCTGAAAAGATATTCTCAAACGAGTACCAATCTTCAGTGAGAAATGAAACCGGAAAGACCAAAGGCATACACAATGCCTAAGAATATGATTTTTTTAAAGACAGCCACTAGACAAGATGTTGCGCACAATAAGCCCCGGTTCACATTAAACCACTCAGTTATGCTCAGTCATGTTTGCTACGTTCGACCCGTGAACAGTGAAATATTTTACTTGCGGCAGGCCATCGGGAAGCTGAGCAGCAGGTCATAACATTGACCTGGTAAACCTCTTCACCGTATTGTTAAGTAACACCAATCCGAAACGTTTGGCGATCGGTGAAGACGTGATCTAGCAACGACAACCAACGTTATTGGAACGAAGGATAATTACTTGCGCCATCAGTTAAACCCCGGTCTTTGTCTCCAATCTCCTAATTTCGTTTATTCAATCGATGTTATCTAGTGCAATAAACCATATATTCCGATATTTCAGTGAACGACTGGCAAGACAAAATCGAAAAGTCAACATCCTGCAACACATGTGGTTTTGTCGCCCAAATGTAAATTTGAACGCATGCGCTCCCACTGCTGCTTTTGGTATAAAACACTTTTACATCCCAACAATATTTCGCTGAATTCGACACTTAATGGCCTTGATGCTAACATCGCTTGAGAATAAATGAGGCCGGCATAAAACACGAATGTACAAAAACAGAACAAGGACAGAATTCAATTAGAACAAATTAGTTCTGTCAGAAAAATGCTATCGAACACGGACACACTGCCGTAAACATAGCAGACTAATCCGAGTCACTAGAAAGTAAACTCACCCAGTGTTGTCACAGTCATATGCGCAAGCGCATAATTTACACGTTGTAATTTTTTCACGTCCCTAGTGAGGTGATCGACGAGGAATAGAGCAACGGAACAAATCAAAAACCCAGGATGAGGTAATAAAGTCTGTGCAAAACAAAAGAACACTCTACTAAAAGTGTTTAGTGTTATTCCAGTGACAGTCAGGCTGACGTTGTACACCATCAACTGTTTTCCACTCAGGGTTTTTGATATACAAATAGAAGACCATCGCAGACATACTTTTCGTGTATTCAGAAGCAAAGATTTGCTGCCGCATTTTGAGCTTAAGCACCTGTACAACCTAAATGCAATTACCGGATATTAGAAAATACATAGACGAAAGTCACTTGTGTGATTGGGTGTGGTAACCAAGGATAAGAAATATCATTAACTAAAAACGGAGTCAAAACATTGCAAGTCCACTGCTTAGTGAGGCACGAAGGGTAAAATCGGGCAGAACAACACTGTGAAGTCTGCTAACATGTTGTCACAGATGAAAACGACAATAAATACCCAACAATCGGCAGAGTACATCAGCGCGTATCAGACAACATACGTGGAAAGTGGTCATTCCCGGCAGAAATTTAAAAACCAAGCTACAGCCCTACGCACCACAAAATCATGAACAACTACACATTGTCGACCTTTCGGAATTGCACAGCACTAAGGAGTAAGCATGTACTCTTCGAGTTGTAGATGTCTAATTACATCATGATAAAACATTGTGCACGGTGAAAACAGCTGCTGGTATGAAAACCTTCGGAGCTAACAGCAGAAACACTGTCCTCTACATAATCTAACTTTCGTACAACAAAATACACAGCACGCCCGTACGAATGGATTGAAAAACAGCATCTTGAGCACATCAACCAATTGATGGACCGTCATTTACGTGAGCAGAAATGATTTTCAAGAGGACATATCTGAGGTTGATCGCAAAGAACTTTGTTTGATCCAAGGATGGGTTTCACATAAGAAAATGAGTTTGTAAGTGAATAGACTGCGAGCACCTGGTTATTTCAAGGGAGATCGGTCGCTTGTACATGTCAAAAGCCACAAAGAAAATTTGAGGCGGAAGTAGTTACAATACATTTGAAAATGAATGTCATTATTAGACACGAACCTAAGTTGCCCATGGCTGCGTCTACAAACGGGAGGGTAAAAAGACTTACATTTCGTCCCTTCTCAATACAATAATTACACACGCAAATATACTGGCCTATGAGAGTCACATAAATAAGTCTAGAGTGTCGTGAACGGCTATGGCATTATCTTCATAGACATCTTTTACTGAGTCAACGTAGCGGCAATTTAATGAAAACACTTCATCAAATAAACAAGTCCAAGTGGTAAAACAGTTAATGGCAATGTGATTATCGGAACTGCTAGGCGACCGTTTACTGCACACACATAGGTTAATTATAGTCACAAAGTCAGAAACCGAGACTAAAAACTTTAGGCTTACACACAACGGGAGATTAGAGTCGTTTTACACGTTGGTTCGTACATGAGAAGATTCTTGCTGGGCCGCTCAATATTGAACAGTTAAAGCATTTGAGACAATCGACGTTAGAACCAGTAAACAGGTTCTGGTAGTCTAACAGTACAAGTGAGCCCACAAAAAAACCCTGGATGCTAAATGGCGGTTAATATCTAGTGGCGTAAAAGATATAGGCATGTATTGTTGAATTACCCGAAGACCAAAACATATCATCGGTCGAAACGCGTCACAGTACATAATTTTCTCAAAAAAGACATTGAGTCGGACCTAAGTCGCAAGGTGTAGGCGCCTTGGTTTTGTATGTTTGAATGTAGACGTAGCTATTTTTAGCGGTTAGGTCCCCTCCCCTCCCTCTTTTTTCTTCTCTCTTCCTAAACAGGGTTTGTTTCTTCTTCTTCGTGGCTGTGTGGCAGTTAAGCATCAGTGTGAACCACTGATGTATTGCTGTTTATTATTATGATGATGATGATGATGATGAAGATGAAGTCGCCAGACAATGGTTGTCAGTTCAGTCAAACTTATCAATGGCAGTAACGTGTGGCAGACGACTTAAAATGTTAGATGCCTTACACTTCCAGCGCAAATTTTCATGAAAAGTGGTCGTTTCTACATAGTGGAGTTCATTGGTGAAAGGGCATTACAGCATTGCACGAAGCTAACGTGCCGTACAACCCTTCGTGAAAAAGGCACTTTTGTATAGCTCAACAAGGCTTACTTAGCATAGGCTTTCTCCAAAAGAGCAGGCCAAAATTCCGTGGTCCTACCAGAATGGACAAATAACGGCTGCCCTCCAGGACGAGTGGGCAATCGATCGTCGATGATCACCTCTTCCCAGTGTCCGAATCGCCAAAACCGAAAAGCGAACATACCGGCATACCATTCTGGTCGAAACGATTGACCGACAGGGATGACGCGGGTCAAAAGGCTTGGCTGAGCAGATATGGCTGCCAACGCGGCAACAACCCAACAATCACCTGCAAAACAAAATTGCTAGTACATCCAGTCTGGCAACGGGAGAATAATTCACAATACACGATGCAAAAGAAGTGACGACGCACAAAGTGCACACAAGTACAAGTCACACATCAGCACAAATAACACATTCTCAATCTAACTATTTTGACACTAAAGTAAAGTAAGGAGAGCCTTAAAAAACGAACATCTAATGTTTAACATTACAAACACATTACGCTACTGTATGGTCTCGGTGTGTACACAATCAAGACACAAAAATTGTAAAGTAAATTATTAAACCCTCAATAATGATGATAAATTGCCGACGATTCGTACGAACTGTCAATCACGTAACAATCAGACGTAAGTGATACACTAGATCAACAATTTACTAAGCAGTGTTTACAAGGAAAGGGACTACCCTTGGACACATACAAAGATTAAGGTTTTGAGTGATTGTTACCTGGTAAGAGAACGGTCTGGGTTCGAAGGACACCGACTTGGATAAGCCTTACACAGAGGGTGGCTACACTCGGTTGCCGGCGCCTCCGGGGCAGTAGTGATACGAAGTAATGAGGTTTACGGGTAAGTCTCTGGGATCAATACACAAGTGTTCTTTGCCCGGACAAGCAGTGTGTGTGTTAAGTTAGACGGAAAGTGGCAGCTTACTGAACACTAAATGATAATGGTTAGGATCAATGGAAGCTTTGACGACAAAACCTGACTGAGTGGGGCTATTTCAGCTATTTGGAAGGAGGTCCAGAAAACAGCAAACACTCTAGGTCATCAGCGTTGTCTAACAACGAAAAACAGCTTGTGCTGTGAGTTTGTGTGTTTTTCCTTAAATTTTGTTGTCAGTAATTGATTAAATGCTAAACGTAGGTGTATAAAAATGTCCAAACCGGACATTATGTAACCACAATACTTACGCTTGTGACCGGACCGCGCATGGAGAGATTTGGGTGAACAGCGGAATCAGCATTCATAACAACTAAGCAACCCCAAGAAAAGCGGTTAACATAGTCAACTTCTTTCTACCCAAAGGACACGAACCTTATTGATGAATCCGTTGGAAATCAACCAGATATTGAGGGGAGAAATCATTTGACAACAAGGAAAGTGGAAGAAAAAGCAACAAAGTAATTAAACTGCACACACATTTGTCTGCGTTAAAAACGATTACCATTACCGGTGCTCAGAAAATCGCGTACTTTCGTGTTTGGTGGTCCAAACAAACGCGTTTCACATAGAACCTTTGCACCAGGTAACGAGTGCCAGAAGATGACCTACCGAGGGCATAGCTGTGCGAACAATTCTCAAACACGCGGCGAGAGGGCAAACAGTCACAACGTTCTCAAGAAAAGAGTAAAATAGTTGAATTTCGTAAAGAAGAACAAACACGACAAAACTAAACACGCAAATAAATCGTTTCAAAACCGACCACGTGATCCAAATCGACTGGTTTAGGAAAGATGAGTTTTGGCATCCATTTAGGAAAAAGGAATGCATGTAAAATGAGGATGCTGGCCAGCACCAGAACATAACAAAATAGTAGATGGAGATTAAATAGACGTGGCATAACTCAGAGTCCACATATTCGCAAACATTGATAACGGATGCACTTAACAGGTTTGTGATTTCACTGCCAGGAATCGATAGGTTTGACAAAGCAGGATCGAATACCGACAAATACGGATAATGTGGTGATTGAGAATCGAACACGATTAAAAACCAAACAGTCAATTTTTAGTTCGAGATTATCATTATTAACTGAACAGCTAGTTTCACAGTTCAGATCAAGTGCGAACCTCAAATGAAACGTTAATGCGAACGTAAACCTGTTGAATTTGTTCTGCCACCCAGCATCATTTCGAATTCTTGAAAATGGGAAACGTGTGCTATGAAGTGACAGAATGAAACAACTCAACAGATCAGGAAAGCCACGTATGGTACATCCCGTGGCTGAATGGCAGTGAAAATAAAGTATAAAACGAAACACACAGGGAAAAGGCATTTTAAGTCTCGCCATCAGAATCCTCCTTTAGTTTAAGTAATTTAGTAGAAATTCTGATGAAGACCACGGGTTGTGCGGAAAAAAATTGAAATGCTTGTGTATATCCGGTTCTGTGTCAGAAGGCTTATGTAAAAAGATCGACCAGAAATGTGGTGGTTTTGGCAAAGCCAGTGGGAGTGTAGTTGAACAGAAAGACGACTAGAATGCCAAACAGAAATCTAACCACAGCCCACCAGACATAGAGCAAGCAGACCTCAATATACAGACAGCATATCATGAAAAGAGATTATAGGAGATTAAGGTAGCTCCACCACACCAAAGCGATACAGCTGGCCGG
This sequence comes from Paragonimus skrjabini miyazakii, assembly GCA_014338405.1. NCBI lineage: Eukaryota > Metazoa > Platyhelminthes > Trematoda > Plagiorchiida > Troglotrematidae > Paragonimus > Paragonimus skrjabini miyazakii. The sequence goes on along the minus strand of JTDE01001333.1, from coordinate 36,343 downwards.
GTAATTTAGAAATTCGGCTCAGCTTCCTGAGTGTGAATATTGAGCGTGCACTCGAAAACGAGCAGATGACGTTATCTGGTGAGGTGTTTAAAGTAGGGAAATCACAACGCTAGATGAGTTTCCTGTGGACTTTTGATAGCACGATTTCAACAAGTTACTCCAATGACAACGAGCTGGGATAAGCAAAACAGATGTCGAAATGAACAGTTTAGATGACGGACAATTGAGATGTTTCGAGCATTACAAAATTCCACGCCCTTATTGCATCATGACATTTTTAGAACGCTCGCAAAAGGATTATATGTAAATGTAAAACGCACGGGCGTAGGCATCACGGCGGATAATAGATTACTAGTAGAATTTCGGGGATTTGGGATATTTCAAACTGAACAACACCCACAATTTATCATAGACTTCGTATGCAGATAAGCTTATCGGTCGGCCAACTTCGAAAGGAAGCACTAGACTCGAGTTTCGTTCTCATTAGAGCTCATCAGTAGTGCATATCCTTGTCCGAAGCGGAGTTTGCATTTTGACCCTCGTGCTTGTCAGACTAGCATGTTAATCACAACGTCAGTACCCTCACAGTCAAATCAAATCTAAACGCCAAAACATAACCTTGTATGGATAGTGTTCAGTGTGGCTAATCAACTCGAAAGCAGAATGAACAGAATCACGCTGGTCTATCCATCAGTAACCTCGTGATCAGGACTTTTCAGTTAGGTTGAAGTTACTATCTTCATTGAACCAACTGAGCATGGTTTGAACCAGGAATAGAAGTTTGGGAATTTGGGTTATTTCAAATTTAAACGAACGATTAAGAAGACGAAAAATACAAAGTTTCGCAACATAACAATATGCGGACCCAAACCTCAACAAAGAGTCCACCAGTCACTCCAATGTTACAAGTGGGTCATAACTGCCGCTTTCAGGTTATTTTGAGCAAGGTGAAACGGTCGACAAACGATAGGCTCCCATAATATAATCATAGTAGCAACAACAATAAGGGCATAGGTCACATTAGAGTACCAACTGTAGGAACATATTAAATCTAGCGACCGCACAGGAGGACTGTGTGCAGTGAGGTGTTGTACCTTCCATCATTTTGAAGAGCTTACGAATTTACATAGTAGCCATGGAAAATGATGTAGCGGGTAACAACATTCAGTCGAGTTATTTTCGTAGATTACCTTCGTACGTCACACATGTATCAAGATTTTATGAAGGACTTATCAACGGGGAAACGGATAAAGGGAGTTGGTAGTCAATGAAGAATGCGTGAATAGATGTCAATGTAGCGACACTGACATCTTTCGTACACAGTGTTACAGCTGAGAGTTAAACAAAGGTGTTCATCTAATTAAACCAACTTTTTGTTGTCTGTCCTGTGAATAAATGTCTTGTAAGATTATGTAACTGTGGTGTACTCAACCTTGGGATGGACAAATGAAAGCGAGCTCGTACTGTAAAAAGTACAAATACAAAATACAAATAACGCAAACTATGACTGGTGTCTCCGACGTTGTCTGGCCCAGTTCAGTTTAGTTGGTGATGTTGTTACGGACAAACTGTAAGTCACATGGTTTCGGTAAACATAATTGTTCATCGTACTCAATTACTACTCAAATTTGGTTGTAAACGTCATTTCTGGTTAAATCAACAACTTACCAAAACACTATAAGCCATCAATTCTATCTAGATTATAGTTTATCAGGGATGGCCATTGTTGACAGACTATAACCAATGTGGAAGTGAACGCTAGAGTGCTTATTATGACGATGAAGTAGTGTTCTGTTCACTGTACGAAGTCGCTCAAGTCTGTCGTTGAATAAGTGTCCTAAACCACCACATAATGTGAACTACTGGTAATCTTGCTAAAGCAAATCCCATCACGCCGAAATTTGTGCTAACACCGTCCTCCCCCAATTAAAACCATCCACATAGGATTTCCCCTCGTGGATAGAATTCATGAGTTCTCATTAGGATATTCATGAAACGTATGCCCCTCCCCCGTCCACGTTAAACAACGCCCTAGGGGTATTCAAAATGTATCTACTGATTCATAGATGGTCGCGTTGATGACCGTCTTGCGATGATGCTTGTGACGTCATACGGCGCAAATGCCCACTTTGACCCATCGTTGAATCGAAATTCAATCAAAAGATCGTGTTTTTCATCTTTTTATCGAAATGAATGTTTTCCCCACTTTTTGTCATTTGCATATGGAAATTGAAAACCTTTGGAAAATGGCTGACAGTTTCCGGACGCTTGGATGCATTCAATAAAAAAATTTAAAATTCCACGCCTTCCAACCTAATGAACGTGGCACCGTACAGAGAAGCGGAAATAGAAGTGGATTTTCTCTTACGGGCTACTCTTAATGAACACCAGAATGGGCTCTAAACTGCCACTGGATTATCAATATGTCCACACAGCGGCCAAATTCGAATGTGGGTACGTTGACTGGCACGGGTTCATTTCGCATGATGGCTTTCATAGCATGTACTTGACTACCCTATCGTGTGCATACCTACGGTTAATCGGGTCCATGAGGTAGTGCTATCGCTCCATCGTGACCAGTTCGGTGACTTTCCTTAATAATTCAGTAAGAACACAGGGGCGTCAGACAGTTTTCTATTATGACGCATCATACTATCAACCAAGCATGTGAAATCAGCACGCTGCGACGCGCCGTGTCAATTATCTGAAAAACACTGTTGTGGGGTGTAGATGGAATAAACAGTAAACTGTTGTACACCAAGAGTTGAAAATGAAGGGAGCCATACTTATGAGATATTACCAGTCAGCTTCAACCATAATACTTCAAACATTTGTACTCAAAGTTCACCCAAATTTCATATTTGGTAGCAAACTATTCTTTTCACCGCATATATGTCATTCATTGAAAGGAATTACTGCGGTCATCTAAAACATGCTCGATTTAAGCACAAAATATCTCTTTTCGAAATTATTCCATTGATTACAAACGGATTGAAATCCTTCAGTCAAATTCCTTACATAGACTTTTATTAAAACGTCAACAAAACAGTCCAAATAGCTGGGCTCAATAACTCTGTGAAGCGTTTTTCCAATTCTGATTGACGTTATCAATATACCTGACTTTACTTTCTATGACGAACTAGGCAGTTAAGTAGAAAGTTGACGTTAGACTGCGAGTTCTCATCAAAAAAAGATAAACTATTTTGTAACAACTGTGGTTGACAGCTTCATATGTACCACACAAGTTACGTGGTTAGTAAAAGAGAAACAACGCAATAAATAACAACTTGTATCAACCTATGCAATGAAATATGCAATCCGACTTCTATTACGCAGACAACTCAGTGGATAATTGCCAAGTTCAGCATCATTTCATTGTCTCGACATGACTGCCTAACTAAGTAGGCCACTGTACTGTGTTTTGCTGGAAACGAGTGGGAAAATATTTGTTTTCCACTGTGATCTTCACGAACACACAGGCAACAGTGAATGACCTTTCTGTAACATGAGTACTGATCGGCATAACAAGTTGACAGATTTTGCAAAGTGTTTCATTCCTATCCGAATTACTAAGAGCTTCGCGTATTCAAAACTGACTATTCGTCATGAACACCTTAAGAATTAACTGATTCCGGAGATTGTTTATAGTATCAAAATGAAAAATATACAAATAGGTAGAATCATCTCAAAAGATTAGCATTTGCTATCCGTAATCAACATGTTCAAGGTAACTGCAATGTAGCCCGGACCGGCTATCTAATTGACTAAACCGTAATGTGTTAGCAAAGAAGGAAATCAGGATGTCCAAATCTGTGAATATGTCGATAGGTTATGACAACAGTGATCACACGGTTACGCAATAAAGCTGTGAAATTATTTGTGTGCGTATACATGAATTGAGTGGTCCGCTAGCTTCTCTATACATCAATATCCCACCGTACTTCGAGGACTTTTTTGGTTACATGGACGAATGCATACATCATCTGTTCATTTAATTTTTAAACTCCGAAATTTACCCTCAGTTCTGAACTAGCAGCACGCCTATCAATAATTGTTTTCCTTTATAGACCAACGAGGAGATCATGTTCATCTGCCGACTGATCAACTAGTTTAAGCCACCTTATGGTATAAATGTTTTCGCTGACACACCGGTCAATCTTATCTCTTTGGGCTTAAGCCGGATACCATATGTGAATGGAACCACAACAGATGCAACAAATGTCACTCGTGATAACACATGAATGCTAGTATCTTTTGGCTTTTGTTGCCATGACACACCAATCTGGGCAGAGATATCACCAACCAAATATATGCATACAGATAGTGAGTAGCCAATTGTTCTCGAGATGGCGTAACGAGTTACACACGCCACATAAAACAGATTCGAACAATGGAAGCGACGATTATAACAGGGACACGTTGCACAAAAGTAGCTGACTTAATCAGTAACATATATCAACGTTATCGATGAACGCCGGCGTCCGTGACGCAAACAACTCGTGAAAAGTGACCAACGGTCGACTGTAAGACTGACTGTACCTTCATACTTCGTATCCACTAAGTGCAGACGTTTTCGGCACAGATCTGCAGTGTTTTCAATTGAAATGATAGCATGATGGGAACTGGCAGAGAGTGGAAACGTTGGTAGATTAACATATGTCAAATAGAACAGATATAAGCGGGATATACAATCGAAGCCTTCCAGCTTCAAAAACTAGTTGTTACAACGCATTGAAACATACCCAATTCTCCTTGTCGTAATTCACCCAGTTGTGCACCGCCTTCACCAATAAACTCCGGCACGCGTATTTTTCTCGGAGCAATACCTGCCACACCACCACCACTGTTGGCAGCAACTATTTCGCTTGGCCGCATCCAAACGATATGACAAGGAGGTCGTTGGCTATAATACAGGCTGGAATCATCCGCAGGAAAAGCAGCATCACAGAATAGATGACCGGAACGTAAAGCGTCCATACGCAATTTTTCAAAGGAAGCTGAAGGACCACCGACTTGATTGATATTTTTATTGCAACCACCGATCATTAATGGGCTCGGGCTGGCTCCTAAAATGAATAGGCGTATTCGACAGATTTAGTAGTATACGATTACGACAACCAAGGAGAGGATATTCAAAGGGCGTTCGCAGTTATATGGGGGTGATACAAAAATACAATGTTTCGAAAACATGTCATCAAGATGTTATTCAGTTCCGAAGTGCATCAATTGAAATCCATCGGCTGAAGCTTTTATTCTGAAAGTATAAACCTCCAAATACATTAAATTCAGCCAATTCGATGATAGTTTAATTTAGTTGTCAGATGAAATGTTAAATTTTAAGTTGTCATCGAGGCATGCGGTAATTCGCAACTGTCTAGTGATGCTGATTAACTACCGAAGTCCCACCATTTACAGCCAAAACCAGAACTGATAATCTCACGCAATTCGTATTTCAGTACATAAGTAAAAGGAATACTAGGCTAAGGTGACTACATAAAATATCTCAGCAGGTATCGACGGATCACTTTAACTCCTACCACACTGAGGTTATTACATATTGTGATACTTTGTACAGCGTTTCGAATACTTGAAGAACATAGCGGCAAAAACCGATCGCGTTTCGTTCTGGTCGCAACCAAACAGATTAGATCAGTAAGCTCCGCCAAGTGAAAGAACAATATCCTATCCGCTGATAACCAATGCTCGTCATTTTTTGACATATCCAGTGTACTTTGGACACGACTGACGGTGCATGGGTAGGAGATTGTTTCGTACGGAAAAGCCGTACCTGGCAAGTAAGGTCACATGCTGAAAACATTATCACCATACATGGGGACATACAAAGTAGCATCGTCTGCAATCGCTAAAAGAAATATATGCCAAAGGTGCAAAACCACATACATATTTATGAACATTGTTGTCGATGAAACCCCAGAAAATCGTCATGACGGACTGTTAACACAGAGACGTGGAACTACCTTCCAGTGAACGGCTGGCTATTCCATCTAGCCAGTGATATTACGCGGTCAGGGTGTGATGTTCTCAGCAAATTAGCGGTCAGCTTTTTGCACTGAACCGTGCCTTCGTTTTGTACATGAAATGTGCTACTCAAAAAATTGGTTGATGAACATCTTTGCCCGCAAAATCCGTGATAGAACATTACAGATTATTAATAAAACTTTCCCTGGATCAATCTGTTAGTCGCAATAGTCTTCTACTATTACTCTGACAGCCGTGATCAAATATCCAAATCCAAAATAGCGTCTATCAAATTTTGTTGGGAAAAGGCACTTTTCCCAAAAATTCGCATTATTTGCAAGGAAAATGGGCTTCTTCATTTTCTGGGAACTAGAAAGCCCGCCAGAATTCTGGAACGTCTGGGAAGTTGCGCTCGCTTCTGGTTGGTCCATTCGGCGACCTAGGTCCAAGGCCACCGCAAACCTATAAATACAGTTGCTGTAAATCGCAATTTTGCCTTCGGGCTGAGCAGCAAAGAAAGCTCGTTTGAAGGCCGTCTTTTTCCTTACTTGTTGGGGGGTTCAGAGTTGCGAGAGTTAGGTTCCGATATTTGCGCTCTGATTTCCGTACCGTTTTGTAATATCGTTGCATTCGTTCGTGATAGAGATAGTGCTGGTGGTCTTGCGTTTGTTCTTGTCTTTCTCTATCAGGTGGGGTCGTAATACATTTTGCCAACTATGACAGCCCCGAAAGGTTAACACTCATCTGAGGGTACTGCACACGACCCATCGGTCCACGCGGTCCTCCTGCATGACAGTCAAACTTGATCCGCCTGGGAGAATGGGGTTTTAACGCTTTCCATTCTCGGATACGGTGTCGTATGTGGTGTTGCCTGTGTGTAGTGGGAAAAACGTATATGTGCCGTACAGTTTGTTGGCGCGTTTGCGGGAAAAACAATTCCAAAATGTCGATAGGCGGGCCGTATGAGCTTAAACGATATAGACATGGTCAGCGAGTGTCAACTGGTTACGTGCTGAGTTATACATGGAGTATAAAGTACACGCGCAAAGAAAAGTTGCACGAGAAACAAACTAGATTTGAAAAGTTATGGAATATTCTAGAACCTTACGATGAGATGGTAAAATGACCAACAATTGCCATTAGTAAAACGAGTATTGCAAAAACGAGAACCAGTTGTGTCATCTATCACTCAAGGTTGACAAAATTTACTTGTGCCTAAATCTTTTGGCTAAATTGGGCATCAGGTTGTCAAGATTTGGGATATTCGCATCAGTCAGTTTGATAAGGGAAGTACACTACTCAGCAAATAAAGACAATCAACACCATTCATCACTGCACAATGAAGTCCAGTTTACAGTGGAATTGCCCAACACGGGGGTAAAACAATGTTTTTAATGGGCTTACTAATATACGCCAGCAAATTCAAATTAACGGCGTCAATAAAACTGCCTAAATCAACACAGTAAAATGTGACTACTAAGCTACCTCGGTGAAATGAACACAAAAAGTTACCATTTCTGTCAAACAGAAAGTTGCAGAGACGAAAAGAAAGCCCGCAGATTGAATGGTTGTTGAGAACGCTGGAAATTTCAAAATGGGCATGTGAAAAACGAAAGATACACGTCTTAGTTATTAAAGCCAGGCACCTCATGCAGGGGCTAACAATATCACTCGTTAACCATTGCAGTTAAAGAACCTATACTGCTACCTTGGCGAGGCGGTCGGGCTTGTGTACTGTTTTGATCCGGCGGGCTATGTTGACTAGAACTACGGTCCTTCCAGACAGGCCAAACGGGAGCAGTCAGACGAAAAGCAGTTACACTCAGGATTGTATGTCGCACTACTGACCGCGTGGGAGTGCTTATGTAGTGAGGCACGATTTTATGGGCATAAAGCAGAACTATTCTTATAGTTGTGGCACCGCTATCTTCCGTACCAGAAAGAAGAGGGCTGGAAAAGGTACCCTCAAACAAAGAGCACTCCGATCGTCCAAAGGTTGACCGTGACCGCCGACCCATTATCCAATACGGTCGAACAACATCTGATATCACCCAAAAAGCCCGATGTAGCTCCGAGTACATCCGCTGTGCGCAGCAGTGTTCAGAATGAGACACCAATGCCTTATTCACTGCGTCCCTCGGGCTAGGCAAGACCCTCACTTCCAAGTGAGTCAGACTCTTGAGTGATTGGCTCCGGGTAGGGTCCCCCAAGAAAACCCTATACCCTGTTGTCTCGCAGGTCAGACTTTTGAGTCAGAAGCTCGGGGTGGTGTCCCTCAGAAAACACACCATCTAGGCTATATTACCCGAGTCACCAATGACATTTGACAGATTCCAGATACTCAGAACACTTGACCCTCACTCACGTCTAGATGTGGGCTCAATCAGTACCCCATCTTCTGTGGATTTCGTTGAAATGGCGAGGTTACAAAATGGCAGCAACAACTATTCTCTTCAAATACAGTCCCGTGGTCGCCCAGCATTCACCCGATTCCCTTGTATACCAATACCGCTACTAGTGATTGCGACATTTTCACTGCCATTCCTCGACCGCTAGTGCCGTCGGCTGTGCGACAAGTTTTCGAAGCCTTACATAATTTGTCATACCAAGGAATTCGAGCCACACTACGACTCATTACTCAGCGCTTTATATAGCCGAACATGAATGGGGATTAGGAGTTGAGCAAAGGGTTGCATCGGTAGTCAACGTCCTAAAGTAACACTGCAAACACAATCTACACGCGGAATGTTCGCCGCACCCGATGCATGTTTTGACTATGTCCATGTCGATATTTTTGACGTACTCATTATTAGACGTGCGGATGGCATGTTATAGCGCTCAGTTTACCGTAGAGTGACATGGGATGGTCAATATCTCCAGTTCTTCAGTTTTGCTCCTATTGCATACCAACGGGGTTTGGCTAAAACACTGTTTCATAGAGCCAGGCGTATTTGTACCACTGATACACTGCAGATTGAACAGGAGTTGTCGAGACAAAAGTTACTAGCAAACAGATACCATGACAAATTCACTGAGGCACATAATACGGTGAAGAAGAACACTGATCCCATACTGACAGCTCAAAAGAAGGATGTTTTCTCATTCTTGCCATTCAAAGGTGACCATTTAGTCAACGACGTAAAGCACAAACTAAAATCCGCTTCGGCTCGAACGTATGCGGCTGCGCAGTGGCGCTTATTTCAAACCACCAGAGGACCAGTTGCCCGCAATCGCAACTGTAGCTTGCCAAACCCTCCTGCCTCCCATGTTGTTTACCAGTTCACTTGCAGTTACAGTGACGTTTACATAGGCAGAACAGATCGAAAATATCTCAGCGAGTCGCCAAACACATTCCGAAGTGGTTAAAACAACAGATGACGCACCAGCCTCAACTTGTAGCATTGACGGCTCAAAACCCAACGTCATCGATTGCTAAACACCTCATGACAACAGGTCACCAAGTTGACCCATTAAACTCATTCAAGATATTGTTGCGCAATCGAAATCCGAAGCTATTAGCTTTCTATGAAGCGATGCTCATCCGAACTTACCAGCCGACGTTATTTGCACAATAGTGGTTGAGGCAACCTATCGGATTGCCATCACATAATACTTGGTGGGCTTGTATGCGTGTCTAATCCCTGTATGTTCTTATCTGTATGATGTATATAACTTGCACGTTTTACGTTTGCGACTGATAAGAGTAAATGAAACGTTAACATATCGCCATATACGTTTTCTTTCCGTTTTAATGAAGTGGTTAAAGGGAACTCAGTGTTTCAGGTTTCAGCTCTGTTAGCAACGCTAGTGTCGGTGCAACCAACACATTACCTTGTTCACTGTTTGGAATGCCTCTTGACCACGAACACTTCCACAACAACTACTTAGGTTTTGTCACGAACTTCCACACAGTAAATCCAGAGGAATGACTAGTCATTGCTGCACAATATGTTGAATAAAAAGCCGTGGCCCGACACCCTCACACCAGCTGAGCGGTACACGATCTCACCGACAGAATTTTTGACTCCAAAACTTGTACAACTTCACCCAGCAAAGGGATTACAAAACAAGGGTTATTCCCATTCCAGCCTATCCATCCGTCACACCCCGCAAGCTTCCACTGTCTCAGTTGGCGACTCAAAACAGTTAAAACAACTTCTACTGTACTACCAAAATTTTGATGAATCTGAACATTTTATTATCTAGTTTGCTATTCACTTATATTAGGTGCGCAGCTACTAAAATGTCAAAAACATATGTATTTATTATCGTCATTACCTTCTGACGAGAGTAACTTTTGCAACAACACGCTACAACGACCTTGAGCCTGACCAGAAGGTACTGCGGTCCGGGCCGCCGACCACTTCAACAATGACGTCAAATATCCCAGAAGAAAACTTTACTGAAAAGATCAAAAACTAATAAAAGAACACCAAACGGAAGAACTAGAAATAATGTGAATGCAGATGAACCATTGGCTCGAGCAAACCGCCATCTTGGATAGCGCTTCTGACCAGCGATTTGAGTGATCACGAGAACTCCAGCCAGGCAGGTGATATCTACGCACTTTGCTCAGTGGAGCAGTCAGGGTCACCATACGGTGTTGCTTGACTACCAAGCGGTTTCAACTAACTATTGGTGGTCTCCCTGGATATAATGCCCGGGAAGATAGACGTTCAGTTGGTATACAGCGGAGTACATGCTTCGAACATCACAGGTTGTGCAGCGTGATTAGCTGACCAACTGATCACGCATCCTCAGCGTTCCGGAATACGATTCCGCGAACAGTCGTATTGTTTATGCTATCAGACCACTTTATGTGGACCAACTGGGGGAGACACAAGGGGGGGCAAACACAGCAAATCTGTTGACATCTTCGTCACGAGCCGACCACGTTTACGAACCATAAAGCAACACAGATTATACATAACTAGTATACTCTTCTTTTCAGCAACAGCAGAACCTTTTTTGACGCCACAGGTGACGCAAGTTAGCATGGCCAACTCGTACTTTTGCTATCCTCGTTGATATCTCACCAGCAATATTACAAGCTGATGAGATAATGCTGTCCCAGTATGTGAAAGTGCCCACAGTCTCCAGCGAACTGTCTGCAATAAGAAAGGTAGAAGTGGGAACGCCCCAGTCTTGAAGTAGTACTTTGCACTTTGACAGTGCGAAGCGCATACCATACAAACCCGTCCAGTCATTCACCTTGTTTATCATGGTTTGTATGTCTTCGGCAGAAGGGCTAAGTAAGAATGTCAGCCACATGCTAAATGTCAGTTAACCCATGGCCAGGGAGCTCAACTCCAGACCTTCTATACTCCTCAGGCGCGCGATCCAGAATGTCGTCCATGACCAAATTGAACAAAGAGGAGGAAGTCAGACACCTTTGACGAACATCATTAAAAGTGATGAACGCCCGAGACCGTTGTCCATAAACTCTCACTCTGCTTCCAGAGTGAGCATACAGTGATATCAATAGATTCACGTACTTCACTAGTACTCCCTTGCGAAAAAGACAGTTCCAGAGAACGTTATGAGCAAACAACTCCAAAGCAGTCGTTACGCCTTAAAACACAACGACCATCATCATCATCATCATCATCATCATCATCATCATCATCATAGACAGCAATACATCAGAGGTTCACACTGATGCTTAACTGCCACAACCACGAAGAAAAAGCAAACCCTGTATAGAAAAAGAGAAGAAAAGGGAAGAAGAGGGGACCTAACCACTAAAAATAGTTACGTCTACATTCAAACATACAACATCAAAGCGTCTACACCTTGCAAATAAACAACCGAGCTGCAAGTGAAAGTAATGCGTCATCAGAAAGACAGCTTCCTTACGGCATTCACTGCCTCGCGTCATTAAGTGCACACACTCCATAGACAACTCAACCAAACAACGACAACATTCACGCCACTGAGCTCGGTTAGCCGCCATCTCACCCAAAGTCTCAAACCACCGACTCTATGAGTCGCGAGAGCTCCATCCCGGAAGACGAACTCGATCTACAGTAACCAACCCCTTCGTGAACGATTTCATTTGTCTACGCGAGGTCATCATCTGACAACCTCGCGCCTTACGCCAGTCGGCCGCAGCGTCGGCAAACAGTGCTCGGTGTGGCAGACGACT
>JTDE01001333.1:11282-23714 GCA_014338405.1 Paragonimus skrjabini miyazakii | reverse complement strand
CACCGCCTGAAAGTTGTCAAACAGCAACACCTTATCGTCAGCATAATCAAGATCAGTCAGCCTTCCATCAGGTAGGAGGTCCACACCAGCATCTTGTGACTGCCGAGGACAATCCTCTATTATTTCGACCATGACGAAACTGAGCGAAAATGGTGAGAGGAGACAGACTTGACGAACGCCGCTCCTGGTGTTGAAACTGTCAGACAGCTCACCGTAAACCCTAACCTGGGCAGAAGTATGGGAGTAAAGCGCCGAGAGTATGTTCACATATTTGGTCGGTACAAAACACAACGACCGTCGGCTGTCTATAAGAATACCGACTTTCCAAGGTCCGTCGCAAGGTAAAAATGTGACCAATGCACCCTCACATATCTGATTTCCTCTGGACTTAGTGAAGCCAGTGAATAACTTGGACGCAACAGACGCCAAACTGATGCCTCTGTGGTTGTCACATGGACTTGCGGCTCCCTTCTTGCAGACGGGAATTACTATTGATAGGTACCACTCACAAGGTAACTCTTCAGTTTCCCAAATCGTATGGAAGAGTTGCGTCAGTTATCATACCAAATTCTCCCCATCACCCTTGGAAAGATAAAAAGAGGAGAGGTCTGGTCCAGGAGTCTTGTTACGCTTCAATAACTTGAGCACTAGGTTCACTTCTGTTTCTGAAAGAGGACCGTCTGCAACGCAGTAACTAACCAATCGGGTCCCATCGTTCACATGGCCTGGTCGAGGCCATCTGAACAGTTCTTCAAAATGTTCAGCCCACCTGTGAAATCGCCGCTACTGGCTGGTGATAAGGGAGCCATTTTTTCACATATGGTCTCACATATACCGACTTGACGGCCAGTGCAACCACGAATCAGGGAAAAAGGTTTTCTGTTATTCCCAGATAAAAACGCTCTTTCCATCTCCTTTGACGGTCCAACCATGGAGCTACAGCGTGTGCGATCAGACAAGCTATCAGATATGACCGCGGATCGCAATCAGCGGCATCTGCGTAGCACAGCTTTTATGCACTAACCTTTGCATTTAGTTATTCATCCATTTTCAATTCTGCTATCCTTGTAACGTAGTGAAATGTATCATACATGCTTTGTAGAACGCATGGTACGAGAACGAACATATATCCACGTAACATGGAACACACGGAAAAATGTATTAGTATATTCAGGTTGTAATGAATTCCTTAAACAGACGCCAGTGTATACGACTCTGTGCGATCGTACATAACCAAACATATTACGACTCAGTGGATATTTAACGAATTAGATGCTGTGCGTAGATGAAAGCAAGTCCAAACGTTAGAAGTATCAACGTTAAGTTATTGTCTGGACAGCGCACTGCTTTTTCAGGCCAAACTATGCTTCCACGGCCGAGGTTCTAAGTGTCAGGCTGTGGAATATGACATACAGGATGTGTGAATGTTGACTGGGGCGATGGCAGAAAACAGTACTGAATACTATATAACTATCATGGAAGTCTCGTGGCTGGCATGGCAAGTCCACTTTGCAAGAACAAACGAGCATAAACAGAGACTGTTAGAGATGCACAGTCCCGCAAACAGCTCTCAGTGAGGCGGGTCACGATTTTCAACCATTAGACAGAACGTAATGTGCGGAAAAAGAGCACACAGGCCCTTTGTACAAAGACACGGGTTTATCTGTTGTCAGGAACAGTGCAGGTTGACAAACGCCATTGTGTTCTTGAAAGCACGACTGTTTTTTGTTTTACTCACGCTCCATCACCAACTACGTAACTACCCAGGTAGACAAAACTAAGTGCCAGCTGCAAGCATGCCATAAGCAAGAACAATCGTAAGCATATGCCCGCATCCGCAATTACATTATGGCAATGGTTGGCACTGAAGCCTGAGAACTATGCAACCATGGGAGAAGAGAAAACTAATCCTCTTCTAAAGACAATAGGAGAATAAAATCGGGATACTGTGTAAAGGTCTCGCGCCTTAACTCAAACATTCAACATCAGGGTATTCGCATAAAGCAAACGAACACTCCAACTGCAAGTGAGGGAAGGGTGGCGTGTGCAAAACTATTCCCTCATGACTCACTTATTAGGCCCAGTATCTGTATTCACTTCATAAAGAAGCCAACCCAACAACAGGAATAGCCAGGTCACCGAGTCCAACAAGCCACCATTTCTCATAACACATCCAACCACTGGCTCTGTGGGTCACGAGGTCCCTAGTCCGAAAGAGGAACCCTACCTACAGTGACTAACCACCTAGTAACAGTTATCATTCCCCCAAGCCAAATCATCGGATGTCTACCACAAACCTTACACTTCTCACCTGCGTTTTCGGCGTGATGCTTCGAATGAGATGAATGGTTGAAATCTTTGGCACATGGCTCAGCCACCACAAGGTATATGTCCCTGTAGACTGAGTAAGTGGACTCGTTTGCCGCTCACTGCCAAATTTACGTAGTTTAACCTGATTGTCAAATGCCCGCTAGTCGTGCGACGTATTCGGCTGAGCTCAGGCATAAATCATCCAATATCTGAGGGCAGTTTAGGTTCTCAATCTCGAGCGGGTATACACCGCAACATAAAACCAAACCCATTCTCGCAATAGCCTGGTAAGAACGTACAGCCTTCAGAGAGATTGCTGCCTTTAGCTAAAGGTGAATTAAGCTGGCTGATATCGCCCAATCTTTGAAGAGATACGGCTCTCTGTCTCATTCCCTAAACCACCCCACCATTTGTACAGCCTCTTAAGTAGATATGGCGGATATATATCGGACTTCATTATCTGACACCGGATACACACAAAGGCAGCGGTCTCGCATGAGCACTTCTCTAGTTACAAATGCAAGGTGTATCCCAAAGTAACTGACTGATAGCGAGATACTGTCTGGCGTCTCCTGTACTGTTTATCAACTATCAGACAGCAGAAAACTAGTCGGGGGAATAGTCACGATCAGTCAGCCTTCCACCAAGCAGAAAGTCATCACCAGGATTCTGTAAGTGTCCTAAAAGGATGGCCTTTACGTATGCCACTGTTGGTACTAAATATAGGAAAATTTTTGCTGTAGATTTTAACTTAAGCTCACGTGTGCAAATAAGGTGTCGACAGAATGTTCACACATTTGGTTGGTACACTCCCGTGTTGTAGACAGAAGGCTGCTGACAACAGGTTAATCAATTAAATAAACCGGAAAGTGACGCAAAAAATACACCACCATGAACGCGCACTTTCAACAGTATACAGTAGTTGTCTGGGTTATTGTCCGTATGGTCAATATTCGACATGATAGTTATTCTTGTTCCCGGCATTCGTCCCTGGTCTCCGTTGTACAAAACGAACATTCATTCTGTCTTTGTTCCATGCGAAACACGGAAATTATCCCCAGTGTGGGCATTTATTCGATTTATTGTTCACCGATATCGAGTAGGCAATTACACTCCAACAAAAGGACTGCCATACTTTTGCCTCTTTGTTGACGAAGTAATTGGGACTTTTTGTGAGGCTCACTAGACTTTCAAGGTTTATTTTCAGGCGCTTTTACAGACAGATCACGTCGCCTTCTCAGCCGGCTGATATGCCATTCTACTGCTTCACAAGTTGGAGAGTGAAAATCTGAATTAAATATGCTGGTACAAAACGAAACTCTATCTGCGTTTCTGTGGTGTTTTGCCTACTTGCGCACACTCGTGCTCGAAGTATGGTTGATACAAGGATCAGAATAAAAACTGGGACCAGGCTAACTTCTCTACGATGTTCACAGGAACTTCTGATTTTGTAGCTGCAAATGGGAACTGATATCAACTTATACCAATTCAGACGTCGAGGATGTCCAAAGCGGAGAGAATCCAGACGAAGGCAATACCCTGTTTGACCATCCGCATAAAGTGGTGCTTGTTTGAATAACCGTGTCATGGGACAAACAGCGATAGCTACTGATTTTGATGGAGACGAGAGACGATAGCTCAGAAACCAGTGTCCAGATAGCAAGACAGTTATCCCAGATTTGCAAGTTCCGCCGCAAAGAGCTGCTTGCACAGACACGTCCAAGGAATTATATAACAAAATCAGCAATAAGTACGGTGTGGCGTAAATCAAGTCGAGTACGCTGGTACGACCGACAGTCCGTAACCCTACTTCTCCAGCGATAAGTGAGAGCAGTATTACCGACTCGAACTTACGGCTGATTCGAAGGATTAAACCATGTCATACAGCGTTGATAGTTATGTCAAGAAGTGAGTATCTTTAAAAAATCATTAAACAAGCGAAAAGTACGTGATGGGCAATGCCCACCTATCCAACCTCCACATAACTGACCTCAGCACCACAGTTACCAACGGGTAACACAATGACAGATAATTATGTTGTATAAAGAACATTATGAAGCGGTCAGCTAATTTGCTTCTATAAAACAGACGGTTGCGGCATGGGCAGAAACGACAAAATTGTTTATAACGTTATGCTACTTACAATTTATTGAGTGCAAACATGTTAAACACAACACCCAAAATTTTGACAACATCCGCACTGCTTGACGCCTTTAAAATTGGAGTGAACCTCTTAGAGGAGTAGCAATGAAGTCGAGTTCAGTTGCAAAACGCAAACTCATATCCTTCAATTAATACAATTTTAACACGACTTAGACCATCACCTGGGGCCACGGACTCACCAAAAGAGCAAACACGAGCACCCGCTGAGATTTGTCGACACAAAAGGAGATGTGTGATATTGAAAAGATACCGATGAGGTATTAATGAAAACAGATAGCAATGCACTGATGATTGCAACCGATTTATCAAGGTAAGCGTTCGACCGCTACAAGGACTGGCTCTTACACGGAACATGACTTTAAAATAGAATGGATTGTTTAAAAATGACATAGGTTCGTTGAAAGAATCAAGTCGATCTACAGAAATTAGTTAGTGAATAGTAAATACGCTACTGAGTATGGGTGTATACAGTGGAAAATACTGAGGGGGAATCCATGACCGCAGCAAGTAGAAGTGACAAACATGAATTGGCGAAACTACAAATAGGTGGACAAGAAAACGTGCTCACAAGTTGTGTGAGGGCACGGGAAATACCAGGCAGCACGCCAAAAAGAAAGCTATTAGAGGCTTTGTATGAAGGGTTTGATGTGCAAACCAACGCTTCAACGCTGACATTTATATAAAGGGATGACAGTTGTTGCCCAGCTAGATATCAATGGGGCATTAATACAATCCATGGGGATAGAATTTCAACTGCCCATCAAGAATGGGATGTCCAGCAACTGAAATAAATCCGTCGTCACACTTTGGGTCGGTTTATGTCTAATGGAAGGTTATCGTCAGTTATCAGCATTTAAAGTGAACTAAAACACGCTTAGCTAGCTTTCTTACATCAATTCAAACTTTCGATACACGAAACCATACGGCGTGCCCACGAGGCTTGTGAATAAGATGACTTCAAAACACTCCCAACCAGTAGACCTTTAAACACAGAATAGAATAGACGACACCGATTTAACCTGTGGGATGTGGGAGGCCAAAAACACTCAAATTATATAAGGGGATTTCAGTTCATCAAGTTGATTTGACCATTCCACTTAATACGGTGTTGTTACTGGACAACCGGCACTTTTGGCTTGCTTTCACTCTTGAATCTGAACCGTTGATGATTGCCGAGAAGTTGACATAAACTGATACTAATATCAGCGCCACTATTACGTTCTTTTGTGAAAGGCCACGGACAATACCAATGTACAAGTCGTATTTTGATTTTTGACTGCGAAGGAGGAAGTTTGCATAAAGTTCGTATTCGACCATAATCACCTTTAAAGCATATATGATTACTGTTTAAAATGTTGCGTCAAAAGTGACAGTTTTCCCGTGTGTCCTCGGAAGGGGGGAAACTCTGTTAACTACAGGCCAGAAAGATCGCGTCATTCTAGGTGGCAAGATTGGAGTACAGCCCACGCCGATGGTGGGCAGCAAACGTTGGACAAATCTAAGGCCATAAGGCCAGAGCTTCGCGTAAACACGATGCGAGTACTGAAAAAGGTTGCTGGCCAGAATGCTTAAAATAGTTCGAATTTGACGGTTCTCTCAGAAACTATTCCTACAGGCATGTGCTGATACAGGCTTTTGCAGTTTAGACGTGCCATACAAATGCCAACCCATCGCTTGCTACTTCGCGCCTTGTTTTCGAGAGGTAGGTTAAACTGAGAGTATTAGTCTGATGGTCCGTTTAGAACTTGTGCTCACGGCATGAAAGTTAAGGTGTTAAAACTTGCACGGTGTCTCGAATGAGGTGCAAAAGCTAATCAACATCCTTGGTTAGTAAGGCTGTTTGACATGGTGCAGTAAAGGAGCCAATGATGCTCGCAACAAAAATCTCCACTTAGCCGTAGTCAACAATTTTCTTTTCATTTGAGAGGAATGAAAATAAAGAGGTATGTCTATGTCACCTCCTGCTGGCTCCAGCAATCAACACACGTAGTCGAGGCTGGACGCTCAACCCAATGAGAAAGGAATTCTTGCCCGAAGGAGGTCTGAGGGCGGAGCTTGTAAAACTGCCTAACATACCCACGTTGGCCGTTACCAACCACTACGTAGCGAATAGTATACGATGAATAACTGCTTTATGAGAGCTACATGTAGTCGCCGAAATTCAATGGGTTGTGGACGGAAGTAGAAGGACTCAGCTTTCGATGGTTTCCTTTCTCCAGGCGAGGAATCTCTGTATCAGAGGGATAGTTACACGTCGCAACTTTTCTTGGTTGTGTCGGAGGGCTATGATGAGAAATAAATAAATGCATGTCTGCTGCTATTATACACGTAAGTCCATATGTTGGTGGATATGCATGATTAGGTGTGAGCTATTTGACAAACGAACATACACACGTGGGTGTGCGCTGGAGTAGCAATCCAAAAGAATTTGGGATGCAGCCATTGTCGTGGCACTCGCGATATGTTTTGGCAGAGAGTGCCAGACATTGCAGACTCGAAAAGAGAAAAAACTGTGCCTCAGTTCAAAGTTGTTTTAAAGAATGCTGAGTTAGTATCCACAGGAGTAAACAAAGATATGTATGGATGGTTTGGGGTCCTCACAATCATGAACGCCAATATTAGGTAACTAATCTGTCTGCGGTATTCCAGCAAGCAGAGATTTAGTTCGTAAAGCCGCTCAGGGTAGGGTTTTGCACTAAACTCATGAACTGATTTTTTTGCATGCCTATGAACAGTACCTAAAATGATTTTGTAATCCTGTAATTGAAGAGAGCAACCAAGGGTCTCCTGTTTAAGGTGAGGACGAATAGAACCGTTGTACAGGTTATTAAAATACAATCGCTCGAATTTCCCACACACACGCCTTAGAAGGACGTTATTAGCCTTCTCGGCGCTTGCCTCAGTAATGGGAGAACTCGAGAAGTTATATGACAATAATGCCAATGGCTTTTTCTCTGTCCGTAACTTGAAGCGGTACTCCGCCGAGGGAGTAAGAGAAATTACACTTATGCTTGATATGCAAAACTTTGCACTTGCTGGTAGTGAGCTCCATGAAGTTTGTTTTAGACCATTTGTAAAGGGCAGTAATATCAGCCTGTAGGGCAGTCGCGTCAGAGGTGTTACGTACAATACGTCAGATGTTAATATAATCAGCAAACCGCATCGGTGGAAATTGTACTACAGGTGGCAGGTCGTTGATGAAGATGGAGAAAAGTAGTGGTCCCAAGATGAAGTCTTATTGGACTTTTCTGGAGCTGAGTCTGGCAGATGATACGAAGAAACATACCCGCAGACAACAGGAATCATTTGACAGATAGGACTCGAGCCGGCGGAGGTCAGCCTTGGTACCACAACGGTGAAGCTTGTCGAGTAAAACAGGATGATTCACTCGATCAAAAGCTTCGGCAAAGTCCAAGTAAATAGCATCAACTCACCCTTCTCTGTCAGCAGCAGTGGTCCACTGGTTTACAGTCAACAACAAGTTCGTAATACATGGGTAACCGAAGAAGCCGTGTTGCTCGTTGCAGAAGAAAGCTTGTGATTAAAGATGTCTAGACAGTGAATCGTGGACTAACGCTTCAAGGACTTCGGATACACAGGATAGGAGGGCAATCGGGAGATAGTTGCAAGGTTGATTGCACTGCCCACTCTGAAGATGGGAGTAACATTCGTTGATTTCCAGCTTTCGGGAACCGTTTCTACAGCAATTGACTGTGTAAGCAGGATGGTTAACTGGACAGTTGACTGTACAGCCCCCATAAGCAAGGACTAAAGGGGGGTATACAGTGTGGCCCGGGAGATGTGAGTTTAATCCCACGAAGTTTCGTTAGCACGGCATCCGCTGTGGTATTTACCGTAGCGATTTCTTCGGTGACAATTTTGCTAGGGAATAGTTCGGCACGCTGTTTGCAAACAAAGTGCTGTGGATGTCAGCCAGGACTTCAGAAACTTTACCATCTGAGCTAGTAAGCCCTTTCAGGCAGGCTAGCTGGAGCACAGTGGCTTTCGCTTTACGGGTTTTTGAGGCAAATTTATACAAGCTTTTGGGATAGCTGACGAAGCGCTGGGTTAAGCATTGCTAGAAATCCAGTCGATCTTCCCTGAATAGTTTGGTACATGGGTTTCAAAGTCGCGCACAGAGATAATTATCATCTAGATCCTCTGATATTCTAAACCGAACTCATGCTAGATATTTAACGTGAATCATCTTACACGTTCAATACCGCAATCGCTGTTGCAGTTTGCAGCATGCTGTGGAGTAGAATGACGTTAAACGATCGATGGCTTCGTGAATGGTATTAATAAGATGGTCACAAATTCTTCTCAACGGACAACGAGTTAAAATGATCCCAAGAGGCATCAGCTAAGTATGCACTACGCGCAACCACCCTAATCCTTCGGAAGTTCCTTCTTGAAAAGTTTGCTTTGGGAGTAAGTTGAGCATTACAAACGAGATCGAAAGTTATTACAATGTGATCTCTCAAGCCGGACGGGTCGTTTACTGTTAGATTATCTTTCATTAGTGAAGACGTAATCTAAACGGGAAGTAGCTTGGCTATCGCGCCATCTTGTACAGTCAGCCATTGCAACTGCCATCAGACGTTTCTGGACGAATAAGATTGGACGTCAGTTTGTGGCAGATTGAAGCCACCCATTATTAAGATATTTGAGTATCCTATGGAGAAGATACACTTGAGTCCAGACAAGATTGTCTCGTCGTGTTAGTGGCAAGGGTAAGGAGGTCGACAGATTACGCCAGTTAACGATTTATCACAGTTAGACAGTGCAATGGGACACCAGACGAATTCACGAATGATAGTCAGCATTGGATGAGACAGTATAGTAGCGAGGAAGAAGTTGCCGACAGAAAGGGTAACACCGCCCCCTCTATACATTGTTCTATCACTTCGAAAAAGCAGCATGTCTGTTATATCAAGCTCGGGATCAATAAGATAGGATAAAAGCCATAATTCAGTAAGCCCGACAAGAAATTCATTCGTGAGGCAAAGCGCAGGGAGTTCATTTAGTTTACCGGTGAGACTTTTGGCATTGGCATAAGCACATTTGACGGGAGTTATTCTGAATGAGTGCAGGTTGCTGGAGTCTGGAATGGAATGGGTTTTTGAGGGAACGCTGGGCACATTAGCGGAGTCATCACCGACTCTGATTCAACCGACTGGTATACTTTTTTCTGAGATTGCAGGCAAACTGAGGGAAACATTGTACTTGCAGCTCGTGCTAGGTAATCAACTCTCAATTTCTCACATTTGTATTCCGAACGATCGGGATGGAAGGTTGTGCTTCCCGGGATTCGAAATAGATATTTATGGATATATATATATATATCGATATACATAGACCAAGAATTCTAAGCAGAAACGCGCATGTAACACTCATTCAGCACATGACTAGTCAAATTACTGTCTTATACCGTTTCTTATGGCACGTGCGCAAGTCTACGTATTTAATCATGATATGCATTACAGTCATAGATTCATGTATAATTTGAAATTAACCAAATGCCTGAATAGATAGAAGTAAACTATCTTAATATTATATATATATATATATATATATATATATATATATAACACCAAGCATGTTTGGAATAATTACTCCACTAAAGTGAACTTACTCCATAGATTCGAAGAACTAAGATTCAGATACCCCGGACTTTTCGCGCAGGTTTCTCGCTGAACACTGCTTAGGAACGAATTTCTATTACGGTCTTGCATTTCGTTGACGGAACGCATTGGAGTGTCATTTGGAAATGTGCCAGCCTGATTACGATTGTCAATGGATAAATCGGGAATAATTCTATTATCGTAGGGCTTATATTCTCTCATGTTGTAATTGTTTTTTAAATCCATCGAGGATTTTGATGACATAAGCATCAAAATTCATAACGCAAACCGTCCGCAGAAAGTCCGATGGTATTCAAAAACACCTCCACATGAACAGTGACAATAAGTTGATAAGGTTAAATAAAGATTTCAACGTCAGTTCCGACTGAATTACTGTGCGATATTTTGTGAAGCTGAAGTATATCTTGATGTTTATTTTCGTGAGGAATGAAAAAAACAAATGTTTTGTTTATTCATTTCTCCCGGAAAAATTAATTTAAATTTTTTTTCTAGGTGATTCAATGACCTCAGTACGTCTGTTGCAGATCTACAGAGTTCTCGACTTGTAAATGACTCACTTCCTGATCTTGCTGAAATGGACGAGTTTGGCTTCCCGTGTCTGGGCGCGCTGAGTAAATAACAGTCGGTGATAAAATGAGCAAACTTCGTCCCTTTTAGATAACAGCACATAATCATAGGATAACAGGTAAAGACTGCATGCCACTTTTGTAATGAATAAAATCGTGAAGAAGGAGAGTAACGAAGGTCAGCGAGCGAAGATGGTCTCATGTTTCCATAGGCCATAGTTGCATTTTGCGATTCATTCGTGTACTCTTCATATACACCGCTTTGTTAACTACATCTGTACCTTTGTTGGAAAGTGTTGTCATCGGGTTTGAAGTTTACTGGAAAAAGGAATCAATAGGAGTTTCCGCGCACTCTCTCCGTCTTTTACACTTGGATGGATTTTTGGCTGGCGAAGTTTCTGCATCAGTGTATGATTTCGCCCTCCACATTGGAACCGTGATCACTGCCTACGAACTCTGCAATGCCTGGCCGTGTGGTTTGGGAATAGACAAACAAAGCATCATTCACACTTCTTGGAACCTTACGTCCCCCGAATGACAAGCTTTCAAACCGCCGGCACGTCTGTCAGTTATGATCGTCATCACATACTGCATAATAGTGTGGCTCATTTACCACTCCGACGGCGGTTAAAACACTTGGTTTCCGTTGAGAATCTTCGCGGAAGCGCACGACCTGTTTTCCGCTGATGCGACCCTGAACTGATCGGCGATGAGCTGACCATACAGGTTACTATAAACCGAAATTCTTTTCTCCGTAAACTCAAGTATGTCGGCGAACTAAGTCTCCCGACCAATGTTTACGACAGATTCTGCTGATTCTGCTTCACACTGTTGCGCGAAGTAAGGGAAACTATCCACGATATGCAGATGATTGGCTAGGCGAATTAACTCAGATGGATGGTTCAATTGGGACAGCATCAACTGCATCTTTTCAGCTGGGTGGTTGAACGGTGAAGGCCCTCAGGGTCTCCCTTGACGAGCCTCGGGCTGTTAACCATGGTCTCGTTGCCTCAATATTCCGGTTGCCTAAGTAAACCCTACTTCGCTAAACAACAATAAGTAATGTTCGACATCGGTCTTAGCTCAACCCTTACAACAATAAGTTAAGTGGGACAAGTTCTGCCGCTCGTCACTTAATCCGTTGACCACATTGAGCTGAATAGTTTTCAAGAAACTGGGAAACTTAGAGAATGGTCCTCCAAAGGGTTTTTGGCAGTCTTACACTGATAACTAATTTGCGCGTATATTGCCTTACAGAGCTCCTTGGAACCCGTAAGTAAGAGAATTAACTGACGAGCTAGACGAGAGAACATATTTCATCATTATTTTCAAATGACTCCCTGTGTTGATTCAGATAAGGTCTGCTGCATTATTTTGAGATTGCTGTGCTTTGGTTGATTAGTGTTGAAGGATGGCCCTGTGTTTCATTAGATTCCCCGAGAATAAACAGTATTAATCATTTTCTTCTTGCACCAGCTACTATAACCGTTTCGCGAAAATTCCCATTGCATCATAGAACAGTACACGTGACGAACAATTGTTTTCGATAATTCATCATGAGATCAATACAATTATATAGATTCAGCAAAATCAAAAACAGTGTGTACACAAGACAAAGAGGTTTAGCAGAATGTCATTGGATCAAGCAGAACGTTACAAAATATCCAGGCTTGCATAGGTCAGTCACTCAGGGAGCAAATCACCAGTGTTAACGGTTGGTGGTTTGGAGTTCCACCCATCATTACGTC
>JTDE01001332.1:121805-133525 GCA_014338405.1 Paragonimus skrjabini miyazakii | reverse complement strand
AGATCTATCCTACTGAAGAATATCAAGTTTCGAAATTGAGATATGTTTCGAATGGTGAAGTTGATATCTTTGAAAAGTTCGAATTGTATATGGCGTTGCATATATGGCGTTGCATAATGTGGTGTACCCCCAGATGTTATTAGATGAGATCAGATGTTTAGATGTTATTAGGTCCGTTTTCAAAGATATCGTTTTCAGACAGGCAGAGTTTGAAAATAGACATGACGTTCCTTAATGTCAGGAACGTGTCTAAGCTTCGTCTAAATTGGTGTATATTCTTACTGGCTCTAATTGCATGTGGGAGTTTGTTCCAAATGTAGGAGGGTATGCCACTACTAACTCTTCAAATCGACCCTGAGACGGACATATTACCGTAGAATTTATCCGCCTGAAAGCTTAACAAGCAGAAATTAACAGTAAAACGATGAGCACGGCGATAAGAACAAAGTACCCGTATATTTCAGATTAAAAGTCGAAATGCTTGAGTCCAAGGATTACCAGCAAGCAGAAGTCATTCTCATGTAAATTGACGGCATTCCCAACTCCAGCCTTCTGCACGCAACAGACGAACTAAACGCAGAGAATCTTGGAAAAAAGCCACAGAAAAATGAAGAAACAAGGGGGCATGATGTGAAAGGACAGTGAAAAACCTCGAAAACATGACACTGAATTTTTATAAAAACGTCAGTTTTTGAGATGGAAGACTTTATCATGGGAAGCCATAACACGAATCTGCAAAAATTGTAACAGACAAAGTTTCGGTATGTCAAGTCAATAAAACCTTCAGATCGACATGCTGCTCTCCCTTCGAAAGCTAATATAAGAAACACTATTCAGTGGTGATTCAGTATTCAGTAGTCCTCCTTTATTTGAGGAGAGATAATATAGATTGCCGCTGAGGCTCCGTCGCTTCCCTACTCTCTACAGACATCAACTTATGACCACTCCTGCTGTTACAGATTTCCCAAGTTTGTGTACAGTCCCAGGTTAAGTATGTCATCCGACTTTGCCTGCGTCAAAGAACAGGGCAGAGCATTCCAACAGTTGACTAACCTGCCGGAGAGTCGGTCGACTTCGGAGGCCTTCTGTGAAGTTCGTTTCTCAGAGTCAATTGATCTTCACGATACCTGTTGTCAGTACTAAGGTGGAACTCTACGAACAGTTCCGAACCTTTTTCTACTCACAGTATTTTGTGCGTTCGTAGCCATTCTCCTATTACATGCCGGTAGCATCAGGAGAACATGATATCTACATTATCCTTATAACTCAGTCATTTCATCCCAGATACAATCCTCATGATCACTTTCTAATCGTCCTCCGGCTTTCGCACCTCCCTTCTGACACAGAGGGAGACCACCGCTTCCCTGTACTCCAGAAGTGGTATATGTGCTGCAAGCACAATGGTTATGGTTCTAGGCGCATTGCAGGTGCACGACCTTTGTTTGATCCCAGCGCTCTACGGCGCAACTTCCGTCCGTCCTGTACTGTGTAGTAGGTGAAGTTGAACCAATAATATCCCAGTCGGGCTCACCTTTCGCCAGTCTCAACAGCTGTGCACTCGTGCGAAGTCACTTATTCCATTCGCCTACTCACTGTGCATGTCGGGACGCTATTGAGAATTTTCCGCCAATTCTTATTTAAAAGCTCACCCCACTAGGCGAAAAAGATTGTTTTGTAGATAGTCCTCATCTCCTACCGATTTTTTGATGCACCGGACCTCCAGTTCGTCCGCATACAGCAAACGTGATGATTAAGTGATTTTGGGCAACCAGTAATAAGGACCAAAGACAGTAGTGGGTCTGGGATTGAGCCCTCAAAAACTGCGTAAAAGACGCCTCTGCAAGAGATACCAACATTAGCCGGGTAACTGCAGTTTCGGAGTAGGTCCTGTATTCGCTTTTAGATAGGACCGACAATGCCGTGTGTTTCCGGCTTGCTTAGAAGCCTCCTATGTGGAACACTGTCAATGGCTTCGATGGAGTCGACGAGGATGACGTCAGTTTGTGTACCACTAGTCTCAAGTTCAATCGAACAATCTTTCGCTAGCAATGATTTAGTCGAGCAGAAGTGGCCTTGATGAAAACCATGTTGGTAAGAGTGTAAAACTCATTTAACTGCAGATACTCCCCTAGCCTTCTGTCCATTAAAAGATCCATGACACTTTCAACGTTAGGGTTTAGGCTAAGTGGCTGATAGCTGGCTGGTAGCATGTGGCTACTGCATGTAGGTGGTCTAGTGCACGATGATTGAGTGTTTGCTCCGTATGACTCAACGTGCTGCATGTGACTGCGAACTGTCAAGTATATATCCCGCGTGACGAAATGCTTGTCAAGGTCGGCATCACTGCTGGTTGCAGAATCTTAGGGCCCAGACGACAGGGGAGCAACCGCCCAGTTGCAGTTGAGTCCTTATTGCTACAAAATTCGGCGACACGTACATGCGACTTAGGGTAGTTCCGGTGTGCGTGAAAACGCCAACAGGATTTGCCACTACCCACGAAAGCTTTGGCAACGATTGTCACATTACCCTTGTCAAAAATCCCTTGTTCTAAAGCATCAGATTGCTACAGTTCAGTTGTGCCTGATAACCACGGTGCTCGCTGGTTCAAGTTATTTCCGTTGCCTACATATGAAACTTTTAATATGTACGAGCCGTACGTTGTAAACGATTTGCCATCTGGGCCCGTAAATACCTTACAAGAAGCAGATAGGCGGTGGCATCACGTTAGGGAACTCTGGAAAATAGACCATTACATGTGATATCCCAAAAGCACACTGGATGCTTGACCAGAATCAGTGGACAGAAACAGCCCTGTAAGATCAAAACTCCGTTTGGCTGGCTGATTTCTGGTCCCTTATGTAAGGAAGAAGAATCACGCGCTTTAGTGAAATACTTTTTGGGCGATTCCTCAGTTGTTGAACATATTAAACCTCTGTGAAACTACGTGTTTAGACATACAACAAACTTTGCAGAATCTTATTCGCAAGAAGATAAGCTGGCTCTAGCAGTTGTTGAGAAGCTTTTTCGTTTCTGGTCACTTCTAAGTTTCATCACCATTGAGAGCTGTGGAGGGTTTTCCGCCCCTCATGCGAATACTGGCTGCAAAACTTATGAACCTTTTAAGAAGTCATTTCCAGCTTGAACTTTATTCGAGACGTACTTTCAAATATATTCCCACATTAAAAACAACACGTTGAACAGGCCCCTGTGAATGCTGAGCCTGATCGGACTGTCAAGAGATTGTACATGCCACACCACAATGCGTCTGATCCTAAGAAACCTGTTAAACTTTGTACGATATTTGTCTATGCTGTAAGATGTGGCATATTCCTGACCGCTCAGTTATTACAGGGACCGGATCTCACCTCCGGAATTGTGTATGTGGCCGGGGTTTATGATCTATCTGATAACGGTTGTACTGAAAATCGAGGAGACTGTTTTGCGAGCCGGTGTCCCCGAAGCAGCCTGTGAAGCCCATAATATGTGCTGGTGATCTCGAGTTGATCTTAGAAGTGAACCCATTGAGTGTTGACTGATAGTATTTGTATTTGAGGCTACATCATCCCCTTTTGCGCAAAGTTTGCAGTGATAAACATCGAAAACCCTTCGACATATATATGAGAGGATGCATGTCAAGAAGATCATACGCAATTTCTTGTCCATGGCGGTTTACGCCTCTTACCAGCTGTACCCTCTGCATTCAACTGCGTTTACAGTTCGACATCATCACTGTCTAGACGAAGGTTTCGCTCAACCCTACGGCTGTCGTATACTCGCAAAATCTTTGATAGTGTCGCTCGTCCTGAGCACAGTGTGAATGTAAGGGAAATAAGTGCCGACAGAGTACCATCTGATCATATGTTTGATATCACACCGGAAGCCGAAGCAGGCGTGCAGAAAGTTGGGATGGGATGACTCACTGAATGCAGAATATCGCCGAGATTGGAACGAAAGGTTCAAATATTTTGAATACAGGTTCTCAGACGCATGGTGCCCGATAAGTTCGGGACCAGTGACTTTAACTTGCATGTATTTCTTGTGGAATCTGAAGGCGATACAGCGAGGTTGTTTACACTTGCCTCCGCGGTAACAACGAGAAACATTCCAACACTTCGCTTTCTTCGAAAGCTCGAGTGCAGTTCTTCAAACCAGTTCGCATTCCTTGGTTCAAGCTGACCGCAGCCGCAATTGTCGTTGGGATGTTCTAAAAGATACGTTTTTCTGTGAATGTTTTTTTTTCAAGGATTTCCTGCTTTTGGCAGACTCGATGACCGTACTGTGTCGCATAGACAATGCAGCTACACGTTTCTGCACATTCCTCGCAAACATAATACCAAATAACCCTGATATCTACGACCCACGACAGTGGAGACGTGTGCGTTCATTTTATACTTTTGCAGATAAACCACAGGAGGAATGAAGAGGGTCCGCTGAGCACAGGGGTAGTTTGCCCAGTCCATAGTTCCTCAGACAACCAAGGATTTGTGGGCAGCCGTAATTGAACCCACTGAGACTGTACAAAGTGTTGGGTTGAAGAAGGCTGCATTAAAACCGGACGCTACAAACAAGCTTGGTAGATTACTGCGGAATTGTCACAAGTATGCTAATTGGCACAAACTGTTGGGAGTCATCGTTTGGCTAAAGCGTTTCGAACCGGATTAGATTTTGCTGAACACTGTAACATGGTGGCCGGTCCATTTCTTAATCTGACGGCCGTTACACTCGTGAACCAACTTTCGCTAACGTGGGGAGAGGGGGACGGCGTTCGTCCGAGGCAGAGGTTCCAGTAATATTCTTGTAAATAGGGGCAACACGAACAAGCATGAGCCAAAGGCCCAGTGAGTCACGCACACGACTCATATAAACAAAACAAAAATGGCGCCAGCAACACGACAGCAAGCTCTGTTACTCGACTCAAATTCAGTTCATGCGAGCTTACTAGTTTTGATTGCGCTTTGCAATACTAGTCATCCGAGGGGCATAATGAAGACAAGCTGTTTGCGGCTTACTGAGTTGCAATCAGCCGGAGTGAATGTTCTGCAGCTATTACGGCTAAAAGCGTTTTCTCATGAAATACGAACTGGGTCTGATGCGTGTGTTCACGATAAAGCGGAAATGTTGGAAGGTAGCGGCCTCTATGAAGTGCGTCCGATCGCAACTGACGGTTTCCTCTGGATGGGCACGGCGAATGTCTACCTCGATTCCTGACTTCGACTCAGAATGTTCTGTCATATTGTCAAGACTGTATCATGTGGCAGATAATGCTATCCGTCACATCCGTTCAAATGAATATCGTGCTGGAAAGGCATATGTTTTTGCATCGGCTCGTCAACCTTTTCTGGATTCTACACATTGCCGAGGCAGTTAGACATGTCTTAGGCCGGTGTGCGTCTTGACAACACGAGAAGGTGGCAAATGATGAAGGGCTGCGAGAACACAGCCAGGTTGACACCAATTCTCACACGTTGGTCGAGTGTATTTTAGTACAGTCGGAGATGTGAAAAACCGGACAGGTCAAATGAGATAAGGGGGCATACTGACATGTTTAAAGCCTCAAGCCACCCACATAGATAAATCACAATTCGGCGGCACAAATTCTTTTCATATGCCGCTGTTTCGATTAAACGGAAGAAGAGCGTCATCAATATGTTTGTCAATTGATGCGCATTCCATGTGATTCGGCTATTATTAACAAAATGCGGATCATCGAGCGCCTGTGCTAGTAGAGGCTGCCAGGAATCACGGCCGTGTCACAAGTGCAGGGTGGAGGTCAGGGAAACGGGCTTTAATCCGTGATACAGTTGACGTCGGCCGATCAACGGGTCGGGGAAAGAGACCTGCAGAGTGTCTCTCATCTGTTGGAGGGTCCGTGGTGCGTCCAAGCCATCTGTTTTGATGTTGACTGAGCAGCGATTTGTTGCGGGTATTAGCGAAGCACCCGACGGTAAGAGCACCAGACAGTGTTGATGATTTTCACAGAACGCAAGCATTCGGGTGAAACTATGCATTGCACTTCTGCCTAATTCTTGGATGCTTCATCTCAAGTATTTCTGATGCCCAGCTTTCATATAACGCATCTTCTTAAATAATCCCCTTGTAAATTTGCTAATTAACTGAACATACTCACTGGTACGCATTTTTGCTGGTTCAGATGTTACTGTATAACTCATTTGCTTTTACCTGACGTGGTTCATTGGAGACAAACCTTTTTCCTTCCATCTGGTTTATCGAGAGAACTTGTGAGATACCTTTGCATAATCATCCTGTGGTATTCATTCTCCTTTGGGCAGTCAACCTGTGTACTTTCAGCACAATTTTACAGTTGGCGCTGGGTGTCACAGTTGAGACATGTGGCCGATTGCCTTGCGCATTTTACTGCTTATCAACTTTGGCCGTACATTCTTTGACCAAATTTTGTTTCGACTACCACGGTCACTGTCTCTGTAAAAATTGTCCGATGATGATTCCAGCGTCAGCTGGTCAATCAACGACAAGCCTTGGCAACAAGGTCGGGGGGTGGATTGGAGCAAAAGTACCGCCTTCTCGACAGATATTTCAGCCAAACCTCGACCCTTTCTTTTTCCAACATTGGGTTGTCCCCGGTGAATTCTGAATGTTCAACTATCACTATTCACTAGTAAATATTGATCAAGGTGGTCATTGTCCTATTCATTCGGAATAGGTACTAAATCCAGTTCGAAGGCTTGCCCACTGAAGAATCTTGTAGGCACGCAGACGTTCTGACTGAAACACAAGTGCAAAAGCACCCAGCAATTCATTATTGTAGACATCTGTAGACTGTACACAGCGCTGATCCTCCCAGTCAATCTTTGACTCACTCATGATGTCAGAGGGGCTAGAAGCAGCACAACGTTAAAGTCGCCCCAACGGCAAGATCGGTTGTGACTCAGGCGTTATCTCACATCTCCCAACATACAGTTTTGTTCCGCACCACAAATTTCATAATGACCATCCGGGTCAGCAGATGCTACACTGACTGTAACTAGGAAGGTCTCTGTATGTGCATGAGCACTTTAAATTCACACATCATACACGGTCTGTTAGAATGGAAGAGGTGAAATTCATGTATAAGCAGCTCATTGTCTGACACTGAGCCCTTCCAGTGAGTGCCACTGGGGCCAGCTGGTTTTGAAAAACCAGCATTCTAACTGTTTACGGTTGTTTAGCACTCATCGAAAGTTAGTATACATCACCAGTCCGGACAATCGCCTTACAGCTACGTCATTTGGATCACCACATTTTAAAATCGTACAGGCACCGATTCCTCTGGACAAGAATTACCGAAGCTCAATTCACCTCCGTCTTCTAATGGTAAATTCAAAGCAGACCGTGTTCACCAACAGATCAGCGTTTACGTGGTTCTCCCAGAAAAACCATGAGACGTTCTTCACTTTCCTGGAAAAGATTGCGTGAACTGGGAACATTCCTCCTTTGCGATCCTTGCGTGAACTAAAAGTCTGTTGTGACCGGTTTTGCAGGCCGAGGTATTACCTTCAGCTGCCGTGGGCGAGCATCGGACATCCTCGTGTCGGTCATCTCTAAATGAGTTTTGCAATTGCACTTGCTCCAAGTTCATCTTCAGCGCCAATAGACGTGCTCTTCACGTTCGACCGGACTTTGTCGAGGTCATGATTTGGTCGCCTCTGCGGTTTATTGTCGCACACTTCAATAGGAATAGTTGTGGCAATACACTCGTTCCCTGACGTTAGGCATTCTCCTGAGGCTGTCTGTGACAGTTTGACTGTGGCCACCTCCACAAAACTGGCGTGGTTAACAGCGGACGGTAGGGTAGTATCTGGAATCGGAGGCACTTCTGTATTCCTCTGCAGGCTTCTCATAAGCAATGGTTTTAAGCAGACAGCTAGCTACTTTCCATTTCTTGACCTATTGTATCCACCAAATTCCCATCCTCACGACCCAATAGCAAGCCGCGCAAATAATATCACGGGCAGTAGAGCTTCATGTATTTAGTTTTATTTTCACAAAACTCCTCTTCACGGACGCACTATATACGTACGAAGGCGAATGTTTGGCATCTGCATCTATCTCGGATAGCGTCAAGGATGGGAGAATAATTGTGGCACCCATAAAGTAACATTTGGAACAGTAGAGCTTAATCTGACTTTGACGACTTTTCTTGAGACAGCTGCGTAGCGCTGCAGTCAGTGCAGCACATGTGCAACAAATTCATCTGCAAAACGGGTGCGATTTTCGAATTTGAAACGTCGCGAGTTTTCGTCAAAATGAAGGTTACTTTCAGAATGACTTGTGTGAAAGCCTACTACCAGTTTATTGAACGTAAAGTTTACCGACCAGCGTGTCGTGAAACTGGTAGCAAGGTTCCGGTTGAAATAGGGTCGATGTATCGAAGTTCAAAGTTCAGTCATGTAAAAATCCGACCCAACCCTATTCCCCAAAATGTTTATCACTGTATATTCTACCACCACTGTTTCTGACCGTTAATTGGTCTCGGCCTAGATATTTTTGTTTCATCACTTCAATAGACATTTGTGCAAATAGCCAGTTGCCGCTTGTTATACTTTGCTTGAGTGGTGCGTGCATCACCCTTTTGGAGCTCGGCTTGCCCCTGCTGTTTTTGAACCTGCTGACTGCTCGAAAGAACTCCGTTGAGTATGAGTGTCATATTATGTGTTATAGTTCATTTTTAACCTGTTTGGCATTAAGTTGCAATTATCTCCCGGAAACCATCCGTCGATCGAAACTGTTGAGGTGGTGACGTGGCAATTTGAACCAATCTTGTTTTGACCATTTGGGATCGTTGGTTTACTGCTACGCGTTGTTCAACGTTTTTGTGAAAGATCGTACAGTCGACACCTCATCAACTGTCAAAATGAATAGTAGCGGTAAAAGTGGTTCATCCTAGCAAACACCACTCAGGGACGGGAGAACGCAGCCTTCGAGCGCGACTGGAGTATTCCAGTAAGAATCTGTAATGTGATGCGTCAAGGGTTGAGAAGCACCAACAGCTTGAGCCGATCTGACAACCGAGATAGAATTGAACGCCGTGGACACGCCAATAAAGGTCGCACACATGCTGAAAGACGTGATGAATGAGTTCTGAAAGCAGCGTGCAGGGTATTGAGGTAATCTCGAGGCAATCACCTCGGTGTAGAGGCGCGAATTGAAGAATCGGCAGTTGCGAATGCGTTTTCCAAGGATCGGCCAATATATTGCGAAAGCAACGCACCAACGTCGAAGAGACAGCAGCAAATCTCAATTCGTTGAAAGGGTAAGGGTCATTCACTTTCTGAGAAAGCTTGGTGTTGGACCGGTACAGGTGAGTTGGGCAACCTTCAGTTGGCAGAAATTGAAATATCTGCCCAGGGCATCAGCATTTAAATGCCTCAAATATTTGAACAACAGATCGTCTGAGCAAGGAACGGTACTTTTCAAGCTCTCTAGAGTGCGGGAAGCTTTCTATTGAGTGATAGATTTTATCAAGGAACGTTTGGATGCAGCATCCTATGTGATGGTGGCCCATCAATGTGCAGACGCACCGATAATATCTCAGACTATCACCTGTTCGAACTATACGGCAGGCCGCGGTTCGTTCTGTGAGCGAGTTTCCTTTTTCCACAGAAGACTGCAAGAGCAGCACCTTTTCTTAACTGGAGGCGTCTCGTTTGAATCACAGTGTATTAAGCTCTCCATATCTGTTATTTGGTCGTGAAGGCAACAGCAGCGACAGAACCACGTTGCTGCGTGATAGGCCGCCGGGTGTAAGGATGAGCTCGTGAAGCGTGCATGTATGGCATGTTGCATTTACCATTGCAACGAGGTCCGCATGAAGAACGTCGCCGAATACAAGCAAATAATCGCTGTATAAAAAGCTTCGCTGCTGTTTGGGTCAATCAAGAAAACCATTCGGAATGTTCAGCAGTTTGAGGCTCAATATCCGACGTCATGCTTTTAAGTGAGGCTGTGGTGGATCGGCATTGGAGACAGTATTTTTCTGACAACTTATAGCATACAGAATCGTTTTGTTGCCCTTTGTAGCATGGCAGAGAAAATTTGACAAGAGCGGGTTAAGAACTTTGCCTCGAGAGAAAAGTGACAGAGCCGGCTCATCTGCATTTCTATTGGGAGACGTCGATTCTGATTACAACCAAACTGATCCGCCGGCTTTTGTGCACCTGGGCTTCTTATGGTTGCGTTCGATAGGATGCGCGTGCCTAAGCGATGACATACCAATTTTGGCGGAAAATCTTTGGTAATGGTCGATGCAGTCGAATATTGGATGAGGTTGAGTAGGTACTTCCTTTTCTGTACCATCTCTGCGTCGAAGCATACCGGAATGCGCCGATACGCCGGCTTTGGATTGACATATCCGGTCACATTCTGAGCGGTGTAGTTCGCTGGACTACGTTGCGTAATGGCCAATACCGAGACAGTGGCGCTGATGATTTTGTTATTTTGTTGGCATTTACCGTGACCGCCAAAAGCAGTGCTACTTTGTCGCACATACACAAGTGGATCCAACGGCGAGTCATGTGGGCCATTTAGCCCTACTACTGGTCTATTATGAGGCTTCATAGTGTGTCCCTCGGTATTCTTGGTCTATATCTACGACCCTTACGGTGTAAGTGACCCCATCTTTGGGAGGTATTCTGATGGCACGAAGCTTTGGCACGTTTTACGCGGCATCAAAGACGTAGAAGACTCCCAGAGAGATGCCTGGCTGTTCTACATCTATGCTCCCTGGAAAGTCCTCAGCCGTTCGACACGTTCAGCATGAAGACTGCACGTTCGTCGGCACATTATCAGAACATATCGCACAGGTGGTGCCTCGCCAGCCTTGTTCATCAAGAGCGCAATCAGTGTGCCATTGTTACATGACAGCTTTCCTTTAGTACTAAAATTATGCATCTGATAAAGGAAGCCAGTAACAGGCTAGCGAAGGTCACTAGGATTCTCGGGAGCTTCCCAGTGGACACGTTCTCATGCATCTATAACACACGGGAAACTACACTGCGGGAAGTCAGCAGTGAAGGATATGTGCCACACTGGAAGACAGACGTAATTGCTCCAGAGGCTATCCAGAGGATGATCAGTTACAGATTAGAGGGTAGATTTTCCTTGTTGAATGGGGGCTGTTTGTCGAAACTACAACTATTTCCCCAAGTCTATAGGTGTTTCAGATGAAACCTCGCAATAACATGCAGAATTTCGCACTCCCCTAATCACCCCAACAAAAACCTTCCGCTCAGCCACCGAAAACTATGTCTCTTACGTCATAGGTACAAGATTTCTACACCACGTCGCAACCGCTTGCGTAGACGAAACAGTTTTGCTCTCCAAGCATGTTCTGCATGAACTGCACTATCAGCGACAACTTTCCTGGCACCATCAGTCGACGCACTCGAAAAGCGGCGTAGATAATTCGGTAGCCTGAGAATGCCACTAGCAGTCGGGCACATATAGCCCCGTGTACCCTCAGTGTTGTCATTTTCTTTCCCTCTTCTTTTGTCTCATTTCTACCTTCCTCCTTCACACGCTGCGTGTAATCGACAGAACATAAATATCTCTGTAATCCGCCAGCTAAACATTTTTCTTTTGTTACCAATGTTGTTGTAATGTTGTGGAATTTTGCGGTTTATTAAAATCTAGAATTCTGTAGCTACGGCATCATTTTGTTTTACTCCTCCGAAGAAGTAAACGAAGAATGTGCGGTAGTTCAG
>JTDE01001332.1:55256-67205 GCA_014338405.1 Paragonimus skrjabini miyazakii | reverse complement strand
GATAAAATTCGGATGTACACAGCTTACCTAAGGTTTTCGGCGTCATATGCTTAAAATGAAGAATGCTCTAGCTGTTAAGTAAACATCGTGATATGTTTCACCCAGGCAAATCTACACCTCACGACCGGTTATGTCCCATATCGGAATCACCAGGTCGAAATAGTCTGGGCGGCGTCAGCATGTACAGACCTCGTATTGCTTACCAAAGCCGCGGGTCACATGAGAAATGGTTCCCAAATAATACTGGCTTATCACCCATTCGGATTCTTAAACACAAAATCAATGTCCCATTGGTCAACATACATTATATGAACAAGAAAGTTACGGCAACCGGATACATTGCATAATATAATCCCAAATATAGCCACATACAAGTTCAAAGGTCAGCGTAATGGAGGGGCCTGTTGTCATTATGTCAGTTTATCAACTTCAGGCTGAAAGTCATCCAGCAACAATCCGAGATGCACATGCTCAGAAATTTTAAGCACCCATCTATTGCCTCCGTTCAACTCGATTTCGCGGTATCTTTTTGTAAAACACTACATTAGATTGTTAGATACCTCAGTAGTAAACCACATCAGGGTTTACGAAGCTTGTAAACATTCATAATGGATGTGAAACTACTGTAGTGTTCATGATTAACAGCTAGACGACCAACCCCCGGGGAAACAATGGCTCCCAAAAAAGCAAGTTGGAACCGACTATTTATGAACATTCGTGTGCTCCTAAATGGTAAACCACATGTGCAATAAATTTCAGCTTATGTTCATACCGGTGGTATAGCTAAGCAATCCTACACAATGACGAAGCATGAGAAACGACCACTTCCTAAAATTGACGATGATGTTGGACAAACTGAAAAAAACGTGAAGCCCAAGAAAAGAGGTAAACCACAGCGAACTCCAAGGGTCAGTAGAAATATGGAGCTGAAAGAAACCAAACCGGTAGAGAGAAAAGAGGGCCTGACTGCCGACCTTCGAACACTAAAGGAAGATATTACTGAAGTGCCCAGTCAACACAAAAAACGAGAATCTGACAATATGAAATTGGTGAGTGCAGCTGAGAAAGTGCTGATACCGCCAAGACAAGGTTAGTGAAGAGTGCACGTACAAACCTTTATCCAAAACATACTTTTACCATAAATTTTATGTAAAATTACATAGTCTGACTAGACCTAACCGTTGTGCTGAGTGGGTTAAGATGAGAATGTTTATAAAACATCGCAAAACATAATTACAGCAGTAGTACGATAAAACAGTAGTAAAAAAACAGAATTCTGAGTCGCACCTCAGTTTGGAGAGCTAGTTCATCTGAGCGAAAGACTCACCTAAACTACCATACTTCGACCAACTATGTGCCCATCAATTATTTTGCACCAGCCAAGCTGGTTGCGTGTGCAACGTGACAGTCTGTCTGTTCGGATTTGCCGAATCCCAGAATTCGCAACCGATAAACGGAATAATGATACCATATAGTCTGCAATATTTCTTTCTTGTACTGCGGATGCCCACGAAGCATTCACTGAATTACGCATTGAATAATGCATTTGCCAACCATTAGGAGAAATTTCAAGATGGGCAGGCGGTGATGGCAAACGATATGATATTTTATGGCCTCGTCGTGCAGAGTTAGTTGGTACTACTTGCCAAGTTTCAAAATGCGCGATCGTCAGCGTTACTGAGTGAAAAAGCTCTCGGATATGGCCGTGTGAAACAGTCTGGCAGATGCGTGAACCTGAATCTATAATATTACCGACATTATATGAGTTCGTTATCCTTTGCTCGATCAACAGTTTACTTTATACACATACACTCATTTGTTTATCTGCTGTGTCCTGGAGTATGACCAACGACAACAGCAACTTGAGCTAATGTTGATATATATATATATATATATATATATATATATATAATGAAAAATTATGTTCACTTGCAGCTCGATTGTTCGTTTTTAGGCTACAGACGCTCCAGTGCTGTCTATGTGAGTTTTGATATAGCTACTTTTGGCAAGCATATCCCCTCATCATCAAACCATATGCTTCAAAAGCTTGTTTGTTTCTTCATGAGTGGGTGGAACTCAAACGTCAATGTGAGTCACTGATGCACTGTTGTCTTTGATGATGACGTTTTGATTATAAAATCTAGTAGTAAAGCACCGGGGTGCAGGAAAACGAAGGTTGGACCTGTCGAATAGAGTTATTTATTCACAACCGTTTCAAACAAAATGACACGTCATTTTCAAAAATGTCTCATGCTCAGATGAAAGATTTATCTCAGCTATAGTATTACTTCTTTCAAGGTGACGAAACGCTGGGTCTGGACGTGAATCGGGATTCACAAACAATTTACATCGAGAAACACTTGGGATTTCAAGCTGAATCCATTGATCAATTCGAGCGGCGATGGACTGAAAAGCATCAGGCACTACAAGAAGCCGCTCTTCAAACAGATTCCCTGGAACGCAGTAACCCTGGACTGCATTTCGCCTTGAATATACACCGTGCATTTCGAAACATCGGCCTCACAATTCTCGGTTTGTTAGCTGGAGCCAGTCTGGTACACACGCTTTTCATACGAACGTTCTCAAATACAAAAACGGTAGACGCCAGTGGCATGGTACGGACTGAATGGGATAATGGGGCGTTACTGGTTATCCGCTACGGTCCATACGCAAAATCGGTGGCTATCGCTTATTATATCTGTTTCATGATTACAGGCGGATTCATTCTGGATCGTTTCGATTTCGCACATATAACACCTAAATGTGTTCAACAGTGCGTCACGCTCTCGGTAGGTCAAATAAAGCTTAACAGAATTCTAGCAGCACATATTAATAAATATTATTTGTTGCAAAAGTATAAATTGTTGTAAAAGTATAAACTTTCTAAACAAAAACGGATGTGCATGGGTGATTTGCGAAATAATGAAATCCAAAGCTGAACAATTGATTAATTAATGGTAACTACACCATCTCTGATTTAAAATGTCTCCATGTCACTTTTGTATGTCACGATGCCAGTGTAAAATGCTCGAAGGGGAAGTCACCAGGTTTTAACTGTGGATGGGACGCACAGTCAATGTGCACATGGGCAGGCTGACAGAAACAGGAATTGATTGGCTCCTACGGAGTGAGAAGACAGCTCCGTGGGGTGGAAAGTCCAAATTAAGTTAGCACGCTTGTACCAATTGCCAGAGCTGAAAGCCAACGCGTATGCAATGAACACTCAGCATATTACGGTGCTTTTACTTTGTAGAACGCACATGGTCTGATAAACCGATCGTCTGTCTGTGAGTCCATCAGCCATCCATTCGGATTGACATAGGTTTCGGTCGTTGTCGCCATCTGGACGACCGGATAGGTACAGCAAGCCCTGTCTCGAGTACTAGTCGCCCAAATAGCAGTCTGACGGCTACCATGACACCTGAAAAGATGGCTGGGATATCCACAGCAATCGATGGATAGCGGTATCCAAGCTTGGACAAATAGAGTCCGAGATAGGTGGCAAACCATTGCAATTTCACTCTGGTTTTGAGTGATCTGTGTGACTTGGGCGAGACAAACCGCCTCATGCTCTTTACTATTAGTGCCACGTTTAATGGAACATGTCAGCAATCTTCGAACTGTTATGGCGCGAAGTACGTGAACTTTGCCGTAGTCTCCATCATGTCAGTGATGGGTCACCTGCGTCTGGCTGTTTGCAATATCCCTCATTCGATTTCCTGATAACTGACATCGTAGAAACCTGATTTTGTTTCTCTTCAGGTTAACAATACGTAAATTACACAATTGTAAGAGTGCACCAGCGCGCTATGTGCCCATCGCGTACGCGTTAGCTTGCAGTTCTGTCAATTGGTACAAGCGTGTTAACTTAGTTTAATCTTACCACCCCACTCCGTAAGAGCCAATCAATTCCTTTTTCCGTCAGCCTGCTCATGTGTACAATGACTGTGTGTTCCCGTCCATAGTTAAAACCCGGAGAATTCCCCTTCGAACATTTTACACTAGTATCGTGATATGCAAAAGTGACATGGAGAAATCTTGAACCGCAAGCGACTAAATATCAGGATTAACTAAAAATTACGTGAGCAGAAGGCACCGACAAGTAAAAGAAAACAGCAAGCCTTATCTGTTGTGAATGAATGCACATGTAGCCAGGGTATTTGCGTAAACGTTTAGCGCAAATGTAGGAACGAGGGCGGGGTTCTTAAATCTGTCCTATTCCTTTCTGTCTCACAATCAAAAAAATGAATATCACCTGAGTAGATTGTGTAACGGGATGACGGATATTTTGGTCCAAAAATTTGATGGATAACCTAATACGAATCACTTAATTTGAAGGATCTGGAGCAGTGATCGTTGTCAGCGGTTGTACTAATTATAGTAGGAGGTTAACGCGAGGAGGTTACGGAAGAAATGTATTCGAAACTTAGTAAACGTTAAGCTTGTATTTATACTTGGCGCTGAATCACGTGGATCATCTATTGCAATCACTTTATTCAGTCCGTTTTTCGTTTTTGTCTCATTATTCAATCTAGTGTCACTTCTCTTCACATAAGACCACCGTAGTTTCCGTTGTTCCATATCAATGGATTGTCCACGTTTTCTACTAGGTAGCATGCGGTTATCTGTTTTATATCTTTAGATAAGTCATCCTAACAGGTCGACGGTAGGTTTAAAAATCACTTGAATATAATAAGATATCGACTGTATCATTGAAAAAAGCATGTTAATTCAATGGCGGTAGTAGGTGTTCACGTACAACTTCGCAAGGAACACTTTCATACTAAGGTTTGTTTAACGCAAAAACATCTGGATGGGACAGTGCCCTCCCTGACGGTTAGTTTTCTACAGATCCAGTACATATTCGGTCCGGTAAGAATAATATTTTACCATGCTAGACGAATTTGCTCGAGTGAAATCCTGACTATGCAGATGTCGATTTTACGAACCACGCTTCAATTTTGTCAAGCTTAGTTCATACTAGTATAGGAATTATCAAGATGGTAAGAGAGGCAGCGGACAAGTGTCTACTAGCACAACACGCTATCCATTTTAGGGATGGTTTGTCTAAAGTGAGCACCGACACAGACGTTACGAAGAAAGTCTACGAGCACACGGTAGACGCCCTGGTCTACCACAACAGCTTTTAATATGTAAGTGTCAAACATACCCGTAACAGCAAACCACTGGTCCCAATGATCACCAGTGAGGCCATGGACACCTGGTTCGACTGTTGTGATGATTGGGAATGAATAGAATAACGATCAAACGTATAGAAATTGCAGAACGCAATATTGTGCGACAACATGGTGAGACACATGAACTATGTATATTAATTGTACAGGAAGCTGGATTAGTAAACCAAATGTACAGCGACGAGAGAGAAAACATCAATCATGTTCACCACATCCGCCACACCTTGAATGAGCATGCGGATATCTGTAATTCTGTGATGATCTGGATTCCAATTATTCAGATCTTCTGAATATCGGTACATAAAGCGTTTCATTTTCTTCAGAAATAGCATGTACTTCGGAAATGTCACTTTCTTCGAATACAACAAAGGTATCCATAAAAGATTCATTAGTACTCGAAGCAACACAGAACTTCTGTTAATAGACTGAACTCTAGAATTGAAATCAAACTGATCAACGTGTCTTCCATGGAAAGAAAGATCTTCCAATTTCCGTTAGATGAAAGAACTACTCCGGAACGTAAATCATTACCTTTGAGAGACATTTTTGCACAGTCAAGACTTATACGTAAAAAGCGAGAGTCGAGAAAGATTGCAAGACTCTTTCCAGTTACAGGATGTGATGTAATTTTGAATTTTATGAGGACACTATCAATTCTTCGGTCAAGTTTCCCAAATGAGTTTGGCGTTAAAAAAGCAGTGGCACACTTCTGCGTGCGTAAAAAATCTTCCGCAATTTTACTGGACTCCGGATGGCGCAGAGTAATGAACAAATGCCGACATCCAAGTTCTTTAATCCAGTCCTCTAAAGACTTGGCATTACTGGTGACAGAAGCAACAGATACACTATCACGACAGAATACTTTTCTGAAAGCGTGTTTTGTAAAGTCTGCACTCGGTGATGAAGAGCAAACATCAGTAATCACTAGAGTACAGTATTCCCTCAGAAAGGGGCTATAGTGGTCAGCATGAACTTTCTGGAATGATTCAAACGTAACGGGTTATGAAAGCCATCGTGATTGTTTCGTACGGATCATGTGCGCACTTGGTGGGATTTTCGGCAGTGTTTTATGTATACTTCTAGTTCCGGTCGCCAGCAAGACAAGGGTGCAAGCGACTTCATTGTGTCAACCCCCAAGTGCCTAGAATGCAAATCCGCATAGACAAGACTTCCGGGTCGGTTACATTACAACAAAATAATCGAAACACAATAATCCATCCGGAATAATTGACAAATTTTCATGGCGACAGTGAAATGCAGAAAATTGGCGCTGCGCATGTGGTGTCTACCCAAGTCTTAAGGCAAAGACAACAGGGGCAAAGTATTTGCAAGTATCACATAAAAGTGCACCTCTTCTCATTGACAGTGGGTGAACTGACAATCAGTCAGAGCCGTTAGAATTTGAGTCAAAAGATGGAATTCTGGATATGAAGTCAACATAGGGAAGTGATTTTGCAACACGACGAATAATCGTGCGTTTGTTAGGACTGAGTAATGCTCTAGCGCTTCACCATGGCAGCGGACGACTTGCTAGTATCATATACAAATTTTACGGTCTTATGATCCGTTACAACAATGAATGGCAGTCCAGAAAGATATAGTCTTTTAATAGCCCAATACACTGCATGCGCTTTACGTTGGGTTTGAGGATACCCACGTTCAGCTTTAGAAAGACTAGGAGAAATGCATATAACAGATCTAACACACTGTTCATGAACTGATCTTATCCCAGTGAAAGAAGCACCAGTACTTAAAGTAGAATGATCCATGACAGAAAACGGTTTTCAAACAGCGGTAGTTTGAAGATTACGGATTTGAGCGCAAAGCGTTTTTTCATTTTTAATAGACCAAGAAAGGTCGTTGATAGGTCACATTTCGAAAAAGGAACTAAATTGTTAAACAAACCTGGGAATAAAACTTGAATACTATTGAAGTGCACCAAAGACAGAACGGAGTTCATGTAATTTGGTTGATGATAGTACATTCACTAGTGGAGTTGTGTTGTAGATCTTGTTATCAAAAATATAACCAAGAAATGAGAAAGAAGAAACTGAAGAATTAAATTTCTTCG
The DNA here is from genome assembly GCA_014338405.1 of Paragonimus skrjabini miyazakii. NCBI lineage: Eukaryota > Metazoa > Platyhelminthes > Trematoda > Plagiorchiida > Troglotrematidae > Paragonimus > Paragonimus skrjabini miyazakii. The sequence goes on along the minus strand of JTDE01001332.1, from coordinate 59,939 downwards.
GATTAATGACCACGGTAAAGTGGAAAATCGCTCCAACAGTGAGAAGAGTCAATAAGCATGGGTAGATTTATCAGGAGCATGGACAATCACAGTGTCGTGATAGGTTTAAATATCGTTTAATTCCATAGTGACTGTATTCAGGGCATCTTGGAATACAGCTAGCGAAGCGTTCAAACCAAAAGGTAGGACGCAATCCGAACGGGGTATTAATCAATGCCAACTTGCAGGACACTTCACCAGTGGGTATTTGAAGATGATCATCTTTAGGTTAATTTTTTAAAAGACTTTAGAACCTGACGAACGACACAGTACCTCCTCTACTTCTTCTGTTGTGCAAGTAAATTGTAGCAGGAGTGTACTCAACGTCAACCTGTAATCGCCACGAATTCCCAGCATAACTCTATTGGCTTTCAATGGTTTCACTATCTAAGTCACCCAGTTTGATGATTCAACTAGCGTTATTACTTCCTTATCATATATGGGATGCAATTCTTTGCGCACACGTTCGCATAAACTAAACGAAATGTTTCGTATCTTAAAAAAGACTAGATACCCAGAAGTTTCAAATTTCATCCCCAAATATCTACATTCCTCCTGTGGCCTTATAGCAGTCAAGCACAAATTGTTTAATGTCAGCTTCATTCAGTGACATTAGCAGAAAAAGGTCAGAAGGTAGTTGAGGCAAAACTTTAAGTCCAAGAATAGAAGGACCTGAGTTTGGAACCGAAAATTAACAGTCGGGCAATTGACATCAGGCAAATTTATCGGTACGGTAAAATAACCTACAACAAATAATGCATGGTCAGTAATATCATGAACGTTAACTTGTGTGGGTTGAAGAACAGTACCAGAGTGAAATACAATTAGGTCTGAATGCGAGAGTATTGACTTGCCACTACCGGTATCAACAACGAAATTGTGACTTTTGCCAGATGTAGACAGTGATGTTTTCAAAACAGAAGAATATTTTGGCAAAACAGATAGCAAACGAGTAAACATTTCTTCAGACAATCATTGTAAGTTAGAACCAGAATCCGTCGTTAAATGACACAAACGTTCGGACTCATATAATGACTGGAAATGACCCTCTCTGCTACAACCGAAGCACTTTGGCTGTCTCTGTGGGCAAAAATATCGGGAATGATTGCGTCCGCAAGATTCGTATTTCCCCAAATGGTTGTAGCACCGACTACGCATTGCTGGCACACGGACAACAGTACGCGGTTTGAATGTGACTTTGTTTCCTCCTTTGCTTTCCGAATGATTGCACAAGGAAGCTTCAGTGGTGTTCATAACTTCTTTTACATCCTTATATTGCTCGCATACTTTACGAATGATCTGGAACTTTTGGCCGTGATGCCAAAGAAGTTTCCGTAGTAACTCCGGCAATTCAATAGTAGCAATCAGTCGCTCACGTAGCTGGTCCTCCAACCGGAGTATAAACATCCTTGCTAACGAAATGTAGAAAAAAAGACAACCTTCTTTCCATCTAAGTCGGATTTTGTGAGACACCAAATGTGAAACCTCTTCAAATAATCCTCCACTTCACGAGCACTTGGATTAGCCTGTAACTGATCCATTTCAGTAATCACTGTAAATAGTTCCAGGGCGCGACGTCAAAATATGATGATTGGGACTGAATTGAATCGATTAACGACCAAACATATAGGACTCGTAGAACGCACTATGGCGCGACAACACAGAAGTCATAGTGTTGAATTATACGCATTAATTGTACAGAGAGTTGATAATAAAACAAAACGAACGAAAAGAGGGAAAAAACATTTTAGTTATGTTTATCACAATCTTGTTAAGTATTACCAACACCACTCGCGCCAATTAGTTGTGCGAACATTTATGAAACCATAGTGACGCAGTGCTGGATGCACGCTAGTTTGCAAGCTAATCACAAACGGCTATCCATTTTAGTCCAGAATAAAAGAAGGTGTAACAGCTACGGAAATTGATTTACATACGTTCTTGCTACCCATGCTCTGGAGGGGATGTCCAAAATATCAGTCTGGCGTGACCTAGTTATGAGACACGTAGGCACGGGTCACGGGTTCGACCATGACGCATGTGATGCTGAGGTGATTCAACAAGGTAAAAACAGCTGTTTTCCACTGCGCCAGTGGTCAATGGAAGCAACCGTTTGCAAAAACCTATCGCATCTCCTTCTGGATGCTTGATAGTTTTCAAGCCGAATATAAAAGACTGCTCGACTTTAAGCTGTTAGAAAAAGAAATGGAACAACCAAGACATCATTCCACAGCTAAACTGGTGTAAGCGAAAGTCGCCTCCATTCTGTTCCTGTTCAACCGTGTGGCAGAAGTTATAATGCGGGACTGCCAGCAACAATCATAAGAATCAGACACTGAAACGATCAATCTACAGGATGCATAATCCTAGATTAAGTGATGCGGTGTCGATATGATTGACCGGATTGTTTATACTGGCAACTCAAATGACATGTGGAGTGGGAGACGAATAAAAATGGGGAATGAAAGTGAGCACATATTACTACAACCAGGGTGATGTGCCATAATTTGAGAAACGTTTTGACAACAGAAAGCACCTCATTGAGGACTGCGTTTGTAAGACTGCGAAACTTAGCTTTTGAGGACAGAGGATATTAAGCGTACTGAATCATTTGACTGTTTATGTTTGCACGCACCGAATGGGTTAACACCCATGGAGTAAGAAAGTGGACTTCTGTCCACAGAGGTCAATCAAGATCAATGGCCAAAATCATGAACTACAAAAAGGTACAAGTTTAAACAATCAAATGATTATGCTAGTCCATCGTTTATATGGTCATCAATTTTTACAGAGCCATCAGTGTAATAACCCAAGGTATGTGGAGAGGAAGTCGATAACGTGATGGCGGAAAGCAAAAGCATTCACTAGTAAATTTGAAATGACTGGTTAAATTGATCTACTGGATTGAAGTCGGCATGGTGTAATGGCCTTTGGCAAAAGGCACTAAGAGAAACGGGAACCAATTGAGTTCAGCAGCACGCATATGATAGCTATGCGCCTGGGGTGTCTGTAAAGCGATGAAAAGTAACGAAACCAACGGCTGAAAGTGGCAGTGACAAGGATTTGTGGATTAAATCTTACTCCATTTTCAACTTGGTTGTTTACTGACAAGACGTAAACATATTAACGTTACATGTTGGAATTTGATGGGGGGAGTTCGGTAACGAAGTTTCACTGTTTCCTTTTACTTTACCTTTTGAAGTGGATATATTTTTTTCCTCATGAGCTTATGGCAGTTGTTAAGCAGTACAAACCACCACTGTAACCTTGATGATGTGTTGATGACTACGAACTTTATATAGCGTATATCTGAATGCGAAGGCTGCAAGCGGCCAAATAGTTGGTCAGCCAAAATACGGAAATGTACACAGGACTACAAGTAGACGAGTTGATTGCAAAGGCTTAAAACAACTCTGCTCTAACATGCAATCAAAATCAAGATGAACTAAAGTGCAGAATGTCTCTACCGAACTTCATATTTAGCTTACTCTTTTTTTCATTTGCTCTTTTGTTTAACACAAAATAGAACGGAGCCTTCGCCGTGATATTCTTTTGGATTGCCTTCATCTTCAACAACGCAATGATGTGGTTTGATCATCAACTGGACAATATGGCATACAAACCCGTCGGCGAACTGCTACCCACACTCACAATGGATGCGGATTATACAAGAACTTTCGAAATTTGGCGTGCGTTGGACATTTGCCGTACGACATTCGTGATTCTCGCGTGGGTTGTGATTGGGTTTAGTCCAGCTGGTTACGATCGGTTGAAGCACTCACTGTACCTGGACCCCAGTCGATCAGAAAGAGAGGCTGCGAGTGACGTAACTCATCAGGTAGAATACTGATATTCAAAAGCTGGATTGAAGGAGTTAGAAAGAAACACACGACTCGTCTTCCACATTCAATCATTAGAGCGCATTTATCATTGTTAAAAATTTGCCACGGGATACTGTTGTTGTTTTAACTGTTACTCCACGATATGATCTTTTACTAACTGATATGTATGAATGGAGAATCAGAATAACGCTTGGTGGAAAAAGTTATATGTAGCAAATACGTCTGCACTCTGCAATCGACATGCCTGGGGTAAGAAGGTGGCCACATGACGCTAATAAGAGGAACATAGCTTGAAATCTGTGTAAACAGTTTCAGTCCATTATGCTGAATAGAGAGGTAATCACAAGCATTGCAAGTACTGCTGCTAAATAGAAGCATACATTTTACACATACGTCCTGTGCATGGGCCAACAGAAGCAGTCCTTCCAACCAAAACAGAACACGGAATGCTGGCTTCAAGCCAGCGACAGTTCACATGGGCGCGAGTCTGCGCTCTGCTTGAATTACCTGGCTTAATTTAGTTTGAAGATCGTAAGGACAATAATCGCCTGCGTGTCATTCGATCGATCTCCGAGTGATTGATTGGTGTACTGTTTCTCAGTAAGATGGTTTATGTATACAATGGAGTATGCCGAAACTAGTATCTTTGTTGTTCGTAACGGGTTGGAATGAAACGGATGATAGCCACTTCCATGGAGAATAAAATACAAACCTGGATCTATCGGAATATAACCATTAAGTTGGTAGACAGGTCGAAAGGATTAGCAAGCGTGTTGTTTTTCAGCCAAGAACGCAACAAGCA
>JTDE01001332.1:28320-55156 GCA_014338405.1 Paragonimus skrjabini miyazakii | reverse complement strand
GAGGTTCATTCAGTCCTGTCTTGAAAAACAGCCTTATGGCCCAACTCGAGAGAAGAAATTACGGACTGCCCTCGAAGGGATAATTCTGCTGTTGATACGTGCAAGACATTTAAAATTATTACCTGTAGAGAATATGTTGAGAATTTACACCGAATGGTGTATCAGATGCATACAAACGTACCACTCTCAATTTGTCACAGCACTGATCAATCTATAGCATTCCTGAACATCTTCATAACGCGACGAATAGATGGTACAATCGAAAGGATTGGTCGGTATCTGAGCTTTAACAGTTTCAAATCATATAGACTGAACATCACCCACAAATGATCGCAGCTGTCGCATTCCCACAGACTTTCCAGTCGGCCCCTTTCGAAAAGAAGCACTAGACTCGAGTTTCGCTCTCATTAGAGCTCGTCAGTAGTGCATATCATCGCCAGTGCCGGGACTTCAACCACGGACACGCTGTTCATGAGGCAACCGTGTTTACCACTGCGCCACTGACCTCACGTTAGGTACGACCGAATTATCATATGTGAACATTCAACCACTTTCGCTTGTGAGTAATAATCAGGTTGCCCGACCGCCTCGAGAGGAGACACTATTGACCAGCTCTAATGAGAGCAAAACTCGAGTCTAGTGCTTCTTTTCGAAAGGGGCTGACTGGAAAGTCTATGGGAATGCGACCGCTGCGATCAATTGTGGGTGATGTTCAACCTATAAGAAAATCAAAATCCCCTACTACTCATCAGTTTCAAATCAGTTCAATATAAATTGGCTTTAGTTAGTACTTTATTTAATCATGCCCAACTTCATTGTTGATATGTGTGATTTTGCATGGACATTACAGTATGCACGTGTTCAGATGAAGCCACATCTGACACGATATAAATCGTGCAATCTGTTGTTTTTAACTTCCGCTTTCAAAATGAACGAATACACCTTTTCATTAATCGTCGACCAGGGCATATTGAATGGTACTTACAAATATGTTCAAATGAATGGTGCGTTGCGTAACTTATACCATGTAAGCCAACAAACTGGCATCGGGATGATGAAGCAACATTGGTGAATAACACGGTCAACAGCCATAGATAAGAAAAGTGTACGATAAGTTACAAAAAATTGGCAATTGCCGTGAAAAATATAGATTTTAACGGCATTGTTGAGCGTCCAAAGGTGAGCTGAAATGGATGCAAAAGGGGAGCAATTTTCCATGGTTTTGTGTCGTTCCAATCAAATACGGTGCTCATAAAGAAGAAAAATTCGTAGTGGTCAATACAAGGAATAACCTTTGAGTACTGCAGTTAACCGGGGATTTTGACGAATATCGACTGAACGCACACATATGGAAGCAACCCACTAATCTAACCAACCATTCTCAAATGAATCATCACACTCGCAGTTTCCTCTTTTCACAATTCATCAGTAGTACATAGTCTTGGTACCAAATGGACCTGGAGCACAGCCCACTTGCTCGCAATTCGACTGTTGTAATCAGTGCGTCAATGTCCATACAATAGGTACAACTGAATGGTCACATTTTAACCCTATCGTATACACAGCAAAATGATATTCGTTGCATCATACAGCATCTTTTGGGTAAGGCTGTAAGTTCTCCTTAGTTAAACAGCCGAATAGGTTTCTCCTTAAGTGTAAGTACGCAAACCTGTCAACATTTCGCTCCAAACCAATTCTTACAATAACATCATCTCTAAGTCGTCGAGTGACTCAAACACTAGAATGGAACAAATGTCGTTGTAAGCCAGGTTCAATTCATTTAAGCGAAATGTTCTTAAAGGGTGCACTGTGAAGAACTTTGAAAATCAACACTTCCCAATTTGCGACATGAAAGGCTCGACGACAAAACTCAGTCGGGATCAACCAATTAAGTAGTCTGATTTGGCATCAAATGAGCAGTTGATTAAGTTCCCTTGTCCGTGCAATCAAGGTAATTTCAGAAATACGGTTCATTCAAAGAAGCCATTGTAAATAAACAAAGCTGAAAGCCTGACAATAAAGTGCATCGAAAACTGCAGGACGTCAAATAGGTCGAAAGTGCATAAACGAAGAAGGTGAGATACAGTAACCCAACAATACAGAAAATTTACCAAGTAACCCGAGAAGATATATAGTAGTTGGAAAGAAGAACTGGTGATCCTCACTGATACGTTTGATATATCCTGAATTTTGAATAAAGTAAGTCGACATCACATCGTAGCTGGAAATCATGAGTACTCTACTTCTTCATCCGCGAAATCTGTTATCAAGTGTTTTCCGAATGCCAAAACAAAACTGTACCACAGATTACTTGATGTCCAAAGAAAGTTGGAAAATTTATAAACTGATGACTAATAAGGCGAGATGTCAGGGTTACCTTGTCCATCGGCCTATCATTATTAATAGCCCAGTAGTGCTACACATTCCTAGTTTATCAAGAGTGCAATCTGGAAAGCAGTTGACAGTTTCGTTCCATTCGCCTAAACTGAATATCTACAGAAGCACTAGGAGAACGCATCTAAAAGCCAAGCTGAATCGCTGTCAATACTAAAATAACGGTTGTGCAGCATATTTTGTTACAAAAAAATACGATTACTCTGTCGCTTGTACAGCATGCGTGAAAATATAAAATTGTTCCTCATACAAAGATCGACGAAGTGAAGAGAAGGACTGGTTTTCCACACCAACATTATAAGAATTCACTACTACGTGCGGATTAGTTTGACTGAAATTCGAAGGAAGAAAGTTTTTTTGATGCCTTGTCTGCAAAAGACGATTTCATTTTTGAGGTCTTCGCATCTTTGCCAACGTCTGGCAGCTGTTCGACACTGAGGACTAATTGGTTTTCTTTGTCGCCTGCCTCAAGTTCTGTCGGGCGAATAGCACACGGGTCGTCCGATAGATGACCTGATTCCGATTTTGCCTTGAAAACGCAGAACATGGAAATGAAAAAAGTTTCAAAGAAGTGGTCTAGAGCATACAAAAAACTGCAACTGAACGAACGGTTAATAGGGAAAAGTTAACAAGACGAACAGTTCAGTTGGTTTGGGTTTGTATGACAAATCTGACCAATTTCATCCCGGAACAGACTTTCCGTAGAAATGATACTTTGAAATGTGGATTGTTCGTATGCGATCAACTTAATTTGATCGACTGAAACAGCTTGTTGTGTGTACAAGTCGTCCACATCGTGCGGTTGGACAAATGGCTTGCTCACACTTAGTAGTGCCCAGTCTTGCAACTATGATACATACACAAATATTGTAATCCGAATAGCATCAGGAATAGTTGGGAAGAGCTTAAGTTGTTTCAGTGAGACAATACCGTTAAGGCTACACTGCTCCCAGATAAAAATGAGCTAGTATTTTGCTGGAATGTTACAAATTATGTGTAACTGATATGCAAACACGTAGTAGGCTCTAGTGAAGCCCAAGCATTGCATCAAGGTTCAGTCATATGAACAGTTAACCAATTTAGACAGCACACCACGCACGGGTATCGCGTTCGCTTTCCCGAACATTCTAACTACTGATCAAAAAAAAATTGAAACTAGGTTGCTACGACCAGAACAACAACTAGAAGAAACAGAGCTCTCTTTGCCATATCCATGAATCGAATCACTCAACGTATCTGACCCAGACAGTAGAGTGACAGAGCACTGTCAGCTGTCTTACCTTTGCGAGAGTGCCGCTTCACGAAATAGAAACAAACACATTTCAACCTCATGCACGTGTCACAAACCCAACGGGTGAACATAAGGAAGTCCGGAGCTCTTCAGAGAACACGAAAACTGGTTGCTTTAGCAGACCAGTTGAAATGACGGAGAACCACTACCATTGCTCATATTCCAACAGTGTGCGAATGTTTTTGTTTAGTATGGTAGCCCGCGTACCGAAAAGTATTGTATTGGTGCTTTACGTTGTTCTTATCACACAGTTACCAAGTGTTCTTGGTTTAACGATCGCCTCTTTTGAAAGTGGTGACACTCGGGTAACATGAAATCAGGAACGTCATGAACAAACCTGAAACACGGTAGCAAAATCTAGAAAAAATAATTCAGTACTAGTCTACTAGGATTGTGTACCGAAAGTCATCGTTGTCAGGACTTAGAGAGTGGTGATTTTGTATCTTGTTTTCTTAATAGAATGTACACACTCTAGGAGTGGTTCTTTCTAAGAGGAATCAATGAAGGGATAAGCACTGCATTAGCAACAAAATGTGTACAATTTAAGAAATTAAACTTGCCTAAAGTCATAGCAACGGTTAGTGCTGAACCAATTTAGTGTTACGCTATACAACATGGATGAGGTGGAGACAAAGCGAATAACTACCGTTGTTACGCGATGTTCTGGTATTGTTTCTAAAGGTGGGAATGCCCGCCGATGTGCACTGCACACAGAGCATCGTAGCTTTTACATACAACTATGAAATTTGACCAATTCAGAAAAGAATCTCTCACTGTCAACTTTGAGAAGGGCTTGCGGGAAACGGTTTTATTGTGTTCCAGTACACGGCTATATCAGTTAAAGTGTGTCCAACAGTTAGGAAACATAGAAAACAAGTAACCGAACAGAGAGTTAGTTATGTACACAAACACAAAGTGACGATACCTGCTTAAATTTGATTTGTGCGGTTTGAAACAATTTATCAGCAGACTGATCGGGATGATCCTCTTCCAACTGCTCCCGATGTTCATCAAACCATTCCATGAACTGGGCAGTGGACCTGAGAAGATGAATTTCAACATACAATGCAAAGAATCATTGACAACTAATCGAGCAGAGGAATGAAACATAATAGGGCACAAACGTTCAATCAGAAAACTTACTCTGGTTTCTGTGGCTGAGTCTTCAAGAACTTCGGCTGGCGTTTCTTCAACGGCTGTGAAAACGTACAGAAGACAGTATTATATAAGGATGGTTTTAGAATGAGCGCATTTCGCCCAAATTTAGTGTTGTTGGTGTAAAGCGGCGGTGGGAATCTGGCAAAGCTTGGTAAGTCAAGGGAAACGGAACAAAATGTAGATGGTCTAGAGTGGACCATCGTGAATCAACAGTATTTGTTGAAAACCAGTGTTACAACTGCACGTTGAATTGTATGCTGAATCTACATCGGGCTAGCTAGCAGCTGAGCTACCAAAGTAACTGTTCCATAAAGGCAACAGTGCCGGTTGGCTGACCGACTATGTCGAAGCTTTCAGAAATAGGCAGTTCTTCGTCAGTGGCCTTTGTTCCAGAACTGCAAACGAGGAGAATGTCTGGTATACAGGTAGGCATCCTTGGAAATTTGTGCTGCGCTTTGAGGAGTTCAAATCTTGTTAACTTCGCCTAGAATGAATCATCTAGTAGGCCTTCCGCTACGTTGTAAACCACTGAAAACAAAGACATTCACCGATAGATTATTGGGTCAGCTGTGCATCCACCGCTGAAGCCAGAAAGGACTATACTATGTCGTTTTTCTTATCGCAGAAGGCCGATTGTTGGTGAATCACTGGAAAGAGGTGACTGAGGTTCAGGCAAGTGAATTGCACATATCTTTGAAGCCCGGGTTGGATAATTTATGCGTTAGAAGGTTTTTTAGTTTGTTAGTCACTTGCTTCACTGAGAACTGGAAAACTTCGAGCGAGGTACTTTTTTTTACTTTAGCAGGCATGCACACCTATGAACCCTCCTCATAATACGTCGGAAGCTTCTGCATGTGTTTGTGAATGCCCCAGATATTACAAGTTGGAAAGCTGACTTTGTAACAAACGTGTGTAATGTTACTTCACTGTACAACTACATAGGGTTCATCACCAACTTACGACACAAACCACATTGGAAATCTAACTGACCTTTCCTTTTGACGGTCATGGTTCGACTACACCACCGGCAAAATCGCCGATTCATTTGACACTGTTTACAAGCCCACTGTTTTAGGTCAAACAGTACTACCATGTAAACTTGACAGCTAACAGGCTACAAGGCAACGAACGTCATTACCACAACAAACACACGAGAAGAAACACAAAAAGCGACAATGATCGAAATAATTACTGGGTAACTAGAGGATGCTCAGACTTACAGCTGAATGCAACTGACCGTGTAGATATGGTAGTGCGATCGTATCCGACATGACCTTAATGGTACAACGGTCAACACGACCGTCTAGGAAAAGGATATTCGGAGCTGAAATTCCGGTTAACATCTGCACTGTGAAACCCAAGTTCACATTACTCTACTCACATGTTTACAGTAGTATGTCTTTATCTTCTAATTTAACGTGACTCGTCTGTTTGCAACGCTTGCGCTTACTCCCAACCGTTTCAAAGGTCAACATTTAATACCTTTCCATAAACTCTGGATCGGCCATAAAAAATTGAACTGTATCCGAATTTGTCATTTACAATTTGATTCCTACCACAATGTACCACATTTGTTTATATGTGTAACAGTAACGCACTACATATTTTACCGCTGGAATTAACTGGACGGTTTGCCACGCCTTCGCTGCACTGTTATATGTGTTTGTAAACATGATCGTAAGTTACTGTACATTTAAATTGTTTATTATTGTATTTGTAGAACCACGTTCGATAACAGTATATATATTTACGTATAGTCTTCTACCCTCTCCCCATTTTAAGATATATATATATATCCAGCCAGACCGTGCGTAAGACTCGGCTACCTGAACGCATAATTCGAATCTTCTGACGATTTAACTTGCACTATTGATGAGTTCGAACAGTAACAAAACTCCAGCCTAATGCTTCTTTTCAAAACAGACTAACTGAAAGGTCAACTTGAATGTGAAGGCCATAGTTAAATATGAGTAGTGTTCAAGCCATAAACAAAACTCGACATGCGGAACACGGACTAATACGAGCGTTATTGAACACAACTCCTAAGATTCGGAAGTGTCTTCAACTGACGAAGAACATTGTCATCTGCGCCCCGGATGGGAACCAAGAGAAGCTTTATTAAAGCAAGCATTCGGATCTCTAACCCAGAGTAAAAACCGGTCACTAAATTATTGCTTACGATCCAAACAAGCACAGGCAAACAAGTGCTTGATTGGCCAATCCGAAATCGCAGTCTGTGAAGCGAAACCGATATTCCCACTGATCGAAATCCCCTACTACTCACCAGATATACTGAAGAGACGACAAGTAAAGTAAGCACACTCCACCTAACCTGCAGCTTTGCGATTTTTGCGTCAATTAGGCATTTCACTGGTGATTACATAACCTCTAAAGAGAGCAAACTTCCAGGCTGCCTTTCGCGCTGCAATAAAAATAGGAGCAGGCTTGGAATCCCGACAGTCCTACCACAACTTGTCCCTTAAGAATGTCAAAACCAAATAAAACTGAAGGAGTGAAACTTCCAATTCAATGAACAGCAAAGATTAGAACAGCAGGTTGCGTAGTCAATGTCTCAAAACGTATATATGAGCGATTCCACAGTTCTGCATTCACAGTATATCAGCAACCTATCAAAAGTTTTGTCAAACCCAGAATGAAATGAATGAATAGACAACCCAGGTGGTGGTCAAAGACTCGTCAAGAAAAGTATCAAAAGTTAGCCCTACCTGAGGACTGACAAAGAAGCCTTAGGGACACTGACGTGTTTTTCGCATGTAATTTTTCTTAACACGTAAAAGATAGCCCTTCAAAAGTCCCGTTAAACCATAAGACAACTGTCGGCCAACTACAGGGGTGGTGGTGGTAAATATTCCAGGCAAAGGCGAAACTCAGCCTCACAGAAACGTTCAAGCGTGAAGTTTAGTGTAGGAAACAAAACAGCAGCAAGCTGCTCCGACATGACAGCGTAGTAACCGAACAATTCGGTTTGAAAATGGATGTAATGCCAAGTAAACCCCAGCCACTCGGAAGGCATAGTTATTACAGCGGTTCTGAGAAAATACCGTAGGCTATGACTGGGGTTTTGATTCACTACATATAAAGTACGTGACCAGGTTGTCTGGCGAAGGAACTGCAGTATGGGATTCCGGATCAGATTTCACAAGTATGAGCTGAGCTAATTTTGGTATGCATATATGTGTCTGAAGACCAACTGCATGGTAACCCTGATATATACAGATTCACGAAAATGGCCCATATGGAGTAGCAGCACATAAGGCAGCCAAACGGATGACAGCTGACAGTTATAAGATCGAGTAGAATGACCGGACAATGATGATTGCGCGTCAGCACCCAATGCGTCAGAAATTCTTGCTCGACACCAACGCAAAATAGTAGCAGGCGACCAGATATGTATTCGAGGGTTAGTCACTCAGTAAGTTACGTATTACTGACCATTAAGATCTGCAACAGGGAGCATTACGTCTTAGTAACATGTGGTACACACAGAAGATTTTTTAACCAGCTGAAGTGTACAGTGGAGGAGAACGTCGCCATAACAAATAAAGGTAGTTACAAACATCTCAATTCTATAGCTGTTTTTCTATCTAATGAGGCAAAAGAAACTGTTGGCGGAGGTCCAGTCTAGCGTTGCATTTTTGGTATATGTGATAAAAAGCAACGTTAGAAATGCACGGAACCTGCGGTCTACAAGAAGGCACAGAATACACACGCGCTGCGAATCAATAGATACAGGTTGGAGACCCTTAAGGAATGTTTCGACAAAAAATGGCGATGCTTTTCTTTGTGAATCATCATACCGTCAGGTCTGTTCAAACAATAAAAACGGTGGTCGAAGAATAAATATGAATTGGTTCCATTCACACAAAATCGCTTTCACTGTGGATGTGTTACCAAAATGAATCTGACTTTCATTGCAAACATGTGATATGGGATATCAAAAAATCGGTGACAATCACCAAAGAAGGAATTAAGCAACCATGAGCACACTGTGAAAGCACGGTCAGCAACTGACATATCAGCCAAAAAAGAGAATGCAATAACAATATAATTTACTGTTTCGCATATCCACGGTTGGTGTATGAGCAGGATACCTTCTACATGTTCAGGCCAAAGATGGCAATTGATCAAAGTAGCTTCATTTGAAGCCCTCGATCAAATAACGTGACCCATAAGGCAACGAGGAAGAGAAAAAAGATCTTAATCAAATGACAGCTGATGAAAAATACGCCAGCTCGTGTGGCAGTTAGGTGGAGTCCGGTTGCCCAGGATACTTCGTAGATCTATGACCAATGACAACCGCATGGTTCGTTGACCCACAGGAAGGAATCGATGAACAACGAGATGTGTATACTCTGCAGCCGGGGTTTGCAACCTTCACAGACGAGCGACTACAATCTCACCAACTCCGTGAAGGTCAAAAACACCAGTTTCCACTCCTCTCCCGTGGGGAAAAACACCATTATTACATACTGGTAAGTATAGTAGTCCTATAAGCGGTCATAGGACAGTGAGGGTTTGAAGAAGCTGTTTCAAAAAGAAAACACCCTAGTTCACGCAACCTTGAATTTGCTAGGAAAACGGTGATAGGTAAAACTAGAACACACGAATGTCACAATCAGAAAGAGAACTAAGGGCACTAGTATCAAGGGAACAAGGTTTGCCAAATTATACAAACCCTGAGGATCATAAAAGAGGATAACCCCAAAAATATGAACACACTAACCCCTTCTGTTGACAAGACCGGAGCAGTACGTTTCTTGCCAGATCGACTGTTCGTTTTCACGGGACCTTGTTTAGAGTTAGTCGCAGATGTTGCTGTTTCACTCGGTCGCCAATTATCCAAAATCTCACTACCACGACCACGGTTAACTGCAGCTGTTGATTCTTTCCACCGGATAGCCCTGTTAGACACTGAAGTAGGCGCCTCCTGTAACAATAAATGAGGTACTCTGAAGTGAAATAAAGTTAACAAATTTCACACAGCTGTTTCGCACGGGTGAGGGCCCAATTTTACTCTGGGAACTAAAAGATAGATGGTAAGAACATAGTGGGTACACACAAGGCGACATGCGGATTCGGAAACCAGGAAGAAGTGTTGCTGAAACACTCAAACAAAGAATTAACTAGGGCCGAATATTGAGATAATTTACAAGACAAAAATAATTAGCCTCGTCACGTCTAAGCTGAGTCCAGCTCTGTTTGTTTGACACAGTTTAGCATCGGTATACATCTTTGGCCAGAAAGGCGTCTTTCGTAGTCCTCGTGCTTGCCCGGAATCGACTAACTATAACTGCACTAATAATCATGCGTATATGTTCCGCTACAGACACCTGGGAACAGTCCGCAAGTAAGCAGACTATTTAAGCAAAATGCAAAACCGATCCCCGTTAAGTTAAGCTGATAAATCTGCGATCAGTATCCGATTAGAGGTATTAATTAGGTAAATTATACAAAACCAGGCATTTTGAATGATTCGTCAGTACGCGGAATTACGATTATGCACACGGGACAGTGCGATTAAATAGAATGAAAATGGTCAGGATCAACGACACATAATCTAATGGAGGAAGTAACTATCAAACCGAAAGGAAGATATAGCTAATTCCAATTTAATCACTCCTCACAGTGTCTATACGATCAAAGCGCACATGAGCTATGCTGTCCAAGTAAGCCTCACCCGACATATACTGCAGTATCTGACATATTCGAAATCCACAATAACAAAATATCGCTTAAAGTAATAAACTTTAGTATCAAACTGGACATAAAAATAGTCAAAGAATTACTCGATATAGATATCTAGCTGTCAAGAAGTGACACGCGTCAAAAGAACGATACAGTAGTAAATACAGTAGTAGAGCAAAAAGCACACAAAAAATTTCTACACTTTTAATAGTCAATATGTATATCACCGTAAAACCTATATATCGTTTAAGAGCAAAAGGGTAATTATATACGGATTTGAACGGTAGCCATCCTGATTATACGGTCCGATGCCTCCGGTGACCCACAGAGAAGAAAAGTAACTCTACCGATATGACGCATTTTCATGTCACAGATCAGGGTGCCGATGTCGGTTCACTAAAGTCAAAGTTTGGTTCCGCAAGGCTGCAACTTACAATCGAAAATAATAAGAGGCAAAAATTCCTCAGGTCATCGCTGTGCTAGCTTTTCTCCAAACTCTATAGTCGTTCACAGTGATCGCTCTTGTTGGACAAATAGGCAAGCCACTATCTCATGTTTCGATTGGGATCTGACTATTTGGATGCGATGGAACCAATGGAGAACGCTAACAGGAGACATTCGAAAGCCACTGAACCGATTAGGGTCACTAATTAATAAGTTAGTAGTCTACATTCAGACAGTTTAACTTCAGCTGCAAGTTTACACTATCCGACCCCGTGGCGGGAAGAAAACGGCAAATACACAATACATCATGATATCCGCTCGTAGACCAACGCCGCGCGTTAACCCAGTGCCTCCCCGTTTGGTGAAGGGCGAACATTTGAACCAACAGACCTCGTGTGAGGAAGTCAAAGATTACTTATCTTAACCACCTTGCTGCAACCGATGATCTACTGGTTCGCAACACGAAAGTTGCCTGTTAGAATCTCATTCAGACTGTCTCCAGCTGACGATTATAAACAATAATGATTAGACTGGGTTTCCAGCTCATATACTACAAGGTATACGTTATGTAGCATATACGGCCAAATGTGAGCCAGATGACGTGAGAGTGCCAAAATCTCGGCAGCAGCAACTGGACTCGAACTTGTTAAAAGTCAGACTTCGTTACCGTTTAGTTACCCCTGACCTCAAAACAAAAACCGTCGTGAAGTGTCGGCATGACAGCCAGTATCATAAAATATCACAAAAGTGGCAGCACATGGCCAGCTTCGTGGATGCTACCGGTGAACTTCGACCACACACACCCTACTACAGGAACGGTAGATCTTGAAATCTGTGAGTGTGTTGAGCCATTTATCTTAGATCCAGTGGAGTCACACTGTGAATGCTAACAGCATTAATTGGAACTTTGCGGGAGAGAAAATCAATCAATCAAGCTCCTAGATGATCTAATGTTATGAGGCAGTATAAGCAGTGAGTATTTAACGGTAAAAAATAACTCCCAGATGGGTTATTACCAGAAAAGTACATGAATGGATTTGAAGCAATGAGTCTGTCTGGGCGACCTGAACAATATAGTTGTCTTCTGACTGAATTTGGTGTATATCAACCCTTACGGAGGAAACATCGCTAGATCGATACTATCATTATACTTTACCGACTGTGTGTCTGGCACCCACAAGTTGCTGATGCGGACCTACCAACTACTCCTGATTACGCTGACAACAGTCGAGCAACACAAACGATGTAAAAAAAAAACTGCTCACTGCCTGACTGGAATGGGATTACCAACCGAGGGGCGAGTGTGTCCCACAAACTGGGGCCAAAATGACCCACATAGTTGGTGACTGAAGACTTTAGGTGTGGATAGCCAATCGGGTTCAGTGACGTGAAAATTATCGCTGTTTGGAAGAGCTATCTGTGAAGTAAATGCAATTAATGGCGTGGGACAACGAAAGCGAGAAGGAAGCTGTCTTGCTGGTGATGCGTACCTTTCGCTTGTAGCTCGGTTGTTTGTATGCAAAGTACAGGCACCTCAATTTTGAGTGTTTGAGGTTATGCACGGCTATTTTTAGCCAGTAAGGTTTATCATTTCTCTTTCATTTATTTCCCAGTGAGAACCCGCTCTTCTTTCCGAATTTCCACGGTGGTTAAACATCAATGTACTGCTGTCTAAAATGACGATGGTGGCACCCTCAAAGAACGGTTGGTACGAGTGCACGAGCATCAAAGTGAAAAACAACAGTGTGTGTGTGCTAACAAACCCGAAAAGGATTCCGTGCTACGCTTGACGGCGTGTTGGATAAAGGCAGAGTCTGACTCATTGGTTCGGAATCAGGAAGCGGCAAGGCACTTTCATCATGTGTGTCATCTGTGGCCGAACTGACTAGGGACACATTAGATAAATCTGTTTCATCTCGATTGCCAGATGGATGACGTTGCGAATATGTTCGACCAGTGGATGACCAGGGATCATTCCGGGATGGACTTTCACTAACCTCGTGCGGAGGTTTATTCCTGTGGTATCAAAACAGGAAAGAACGCATGACTACGAATTGTGGGAAAACGAGATGAACCTTTTCACACGATTACGATGTGGAACAACAAACCTCATTATGGATAAATTTAGGGTTGGAAACGAAGATTGTGCGTCAAAGATTTAACGGATTTTATCATATATGCATTCTGAGTCACCTATTACATTGTTCTAGACAAACAAGAATCTGTTTGGATGGGAAATGCATTAGGAATTAGTCCTGAAAACTACTTTTTTCAAGGGTAACCAGCTGGTTCACAATGCATCACCTTTGGCTGTAACCTTACACATAAAATGGACACGAGCGTTTGAAGGGAACGGGTTACAAAGGTCAAGTGTATCTGTAAAGTCCATTGTTCTCGGTCACATTTGTGGCATTCTTACGAATGTACATGGCTGAATATCTATTCATGTGGAATAGACACTGTGGTTGTCATTGGTTACCGTTTGAGACACCTATACAACTCTTGCTGAATATGAGCCATTTACCAAGAAATTAATTTTTACTTATCTCCGCCTTTATTGTAATAGTGACCAAATCAGTGGCGTGATTATTCTAACATACAATGAAATATCACACCACCGTTGTGGAACAGAGACAAAGCTAACGACGGATAGGTCCCGGGCAACAAGTGAGATAGAACCTGTTATCACTCAACGAAATCGGCCCAAATAGAGAGAGAAAGTGTAAAAATCTATGACAAAAAACGCCAGGTAAACGCGCAGAACTAGGCAAAAGTGAATAGGACGTTTAAATGGGAATCTAGCTGCGCTGGAGAATGGAATTAAGGTTTGTAAACGCAAGAGCATGGGCAACGTGAGAAAGTGCGTATTAAATAATGAGGATTTTGTTGCACTGAACGACTTTTCACAACACGAAGGCCTTGGCCAAATCCACTGAACTCAAAGCGCTGACGGATAAAGATGACAACATGAGGTGATCGACTGTGCAAAGCAGGATGGTAACTCGTGACTTCATCTTGGAAAGTTGAGTAAAGAGTACGCATGTGGAAACTCAGAGGTGGCGGCCGGGCGGATAAGAGGTTTGGCTCGTAACGGGAAGGGCTAGTGGTTCGACTGCTTACTCTGGTCAACTCAGTCACCTGGTCGAAATATCATAAAACATCTCTAGGGTCACACTGATTAGGGGATTACAGGTACATCGTATCCGAGATTAACGCCTTTGAAAACACAGCAGCGCAGTGAATAGGACTGCGGATTTTCTTAATGCCGTGCAACGAAGTACCAAAGGTAAACTCAACAAAAACAATAAGCATCCTACAACAAATTCGCAATGACCGCCTTGTTAGTTTGTTGTCCACAGAATACAGTACCAGAACTACGATGTTCAGCCGGAAGATGCCGCGAGGAACGTGAGATAAACATGGTAATCGGTTGACCTAATAATCATCGATATTGATCAGGAATCACGCATGCAAAGTAATGGCGAGATGTGTCTCTAATGTCAGGCCCGTGCCGGCTGGATAATCCTGATTGCCTATGCACGTGGGACTTGCACAAGCTGTGCGACATAAATCACCAAACCCTTTTTACCAAGGGTGTGCATATTTTTCACCATTTGTCATAAAGCCTTTGATCAAGGCGGGTTGCAGTGGAATTGAATAACCATTTATAACGTGAAGCGAACCCGATCCTCACACCTCACTTCCACGCTTGTTTCAATAAGACACATTATCTTTACGATAAGCGACTGAGAACAAATACCATACCGAATGAGAAACTGACGCGAAAAGTTAGTCGTATAATCTCAGCGGGCACTAGATCACTTTCATGAGCCAGGTAAACGCACCGCATATCTCGCTTGGTGAGCAATGAAGATAAAGAATGAGGACGCAATGTCACACGAATTGAACACTATAGATATATGCGTGATTTATGTGAACGACAATGATACTCACGAGTTGCGACTGTGGACAGATGAGACCTTCCTAACCAAATGCGCATCATATTCATTTTCACAGGCGGAACTGTCACTGTCATACGGCGATGTGCCCATGGTAGTCCGCTCTTTGTCCAACGCTATCGCTGCCAGACGTTGAGCCAAGTGTTGCCGACGCAAGCGGCCCGCATAGCGAATAGCCAGTTGAACAGTAGCAGCATCTGGCATCAGGCGGGCTACGGCCAGACTAGCCCAATCTGATTCTAGTTTTGCCGCAAGCTGCGTAAAAGTCGCACATAGAGGTAGTGGGGAGGGTTATTCTGGCTAACTGATACTGTCACGAAAACGTTAACAAAATCGAGTTGTGGGTATCAGAAAACCACCCATAGTGGGGCAGGAGAAACTCCATTTTGCCGATCGCGATTGACAAGACGGCTTTCGTACGCGCTGCGATGTAGTCATTAAACAGCAATTAATACTATAACTACTCAGCAAGATAAACCAAAAACGTCATATCAGTTGGAAAAAAAACACTTTCAGTTCAATGTTATCATCAGTGTTTAACAAACCAGGGGAAAAATAAGACAGTCAAAATAAAACTGTTTAGAGATCAGCTAGAATGAAAGAAAGTCATTTGGACTGTTAATTAGTCTTTCACACTGATCGTCACGGCTGGTACTGCCGTTACAGCCTGACTGACAGATCTGTTCAGTGATTGTCACATGCTTCAGCTTTATTATATGTGGAAGATTTACGGTCAAAAATAAGAGACCCGAAAATCAGTGATGAACTGGCAGTCGTAGTGTGTCTAATTCAACAGATGGCTTGTTGATACGCCAGAACTCAATACAGTTACCAAGTAAAGTGAACTGAAGGTGAATCGGGTCGAGAAGAAAGGTACATGAAAATGAGAGATGACTCCGATTTGCACTGGCATCAACTACAAACCGCCCTGAAAAATACTCAGCAACTTAAACGAATGTCAATCTTTGTAAAAATAAACTCCATTCAGATAATCTCCAGTCCATTCTACAACTGAGCGAAGTGAACGGGGATGAACGCGGAGAACGATTGCGACAAGCACATAAGAAACACCTACGTTCGACGTTGTAAGGTAGCAGAACACAAGAAAGAAACGTCGGAGCTAAAACCTTGTACCTTGAGGTTGATACCCAAGATTGTATCAGTGAGTTGACCCCAGCTAATGAACTCACAAGCGAACCAAATAGCATTGCAAACCATGAAAATTAATCAATCAAGAAAAACTCACTGCAAACAAGCGGAGCAGTATGGCTTTGCGCTTTGTCAAACATTTAGCAGAAATTGTCTGAAGTATATCGGAGTTAACAGTATCGTGTTCCGGCACTTCACCGAACTCCAATATGTGTGGGTTGGGTCCCCAAACTGGCCAATCCTCATTTACCATAAAACGAAGATAAGTTTCCTGAAATGAAGATGAGTCAGAGAGAAAACCTGGGCATAGCAGTAAGAGGACGGACACTGGTAGATGTTACCATTGCATATTGTATCTTCAGTACCAGATAACTAACCAGGAATATATATATATATATATATATAACACTAGTGGAGTGAGGGAGTGAAGAAATAAAACATAAACTGAGGAGAACAGTACAAAAATATTAGGTGCATAGGAATCTAAGGCGTACATATAATTGCTACTGTACATATAATGCTGGCTTCAGACGGCTAGTCATGACCGCTTCAGCAAAATTTAGGAAACGGGGGTCCGTGTGACGCATCATAACCCTTAGTGGCGATTCGAGACTAATCTAATGGCCAGTGACCAACATGTGTCTGGCGATAAGTGAGGCCGGATGTCCTCCTCGACAAAAGGAAAAACTAGACTGCGCAGTCACATTCTGAACCCATTTCGGCAGATGTTCCCGTATCATAGAGTCTGAACAGCCATCGGTTCTGTCGACGTGACTTTTGCCACAGTTACACAAAAATTGAAATGAATTGAAAGTAACGATAGCTTGCGAGTTTGGTCGAGGAGTACGACTTCAGCCGCACTATAGGCTTGCTTAATCGACGAGACGGGATGATTTGTGATTCGGAGCCGAGAATTGCCACCTTTGAATGGTAGCTCAATGTATACTTTCTTTCTGGCCGTGGAAACTTTGTCTACTGCTATACATTGCTGGCTGTGTCTACTGATAAATCCCAACAGATACCCATCAGCCTGCAGCGTGGTTATGAGCAATTGAAGTTCGTTGGCTAAACATCCTAATGAAACTGTACGTCTAGCGCGCGTAAA
Organism: Paragonimus skrjabini miyazakii; assembly: GCA_014338405.1. Lineage (NCBI taxonomy): Eukaryota > Metazoa > Platyhelminthes > Trematoda > Plagiorchiida > Troglotrematidae > Paragonimus > Paragonimus skrjabini miyazakii. Next base: position 37,950 of record JTDE01001332.1, on the reverse strand, counting down.
CATTGTTCTAACTAATACTTGATTGTTCTTCACTGGCGTAAAACTTGTAAAATAAGTGCACTGGGGAGTCCAGGTTGGCTTTCGATGGAATGGGCACTCTTCCTTTTGTAGTTCATATTGACCGTCAACCACAGGTAAAATTGCAAACACGAAGGTTTAAAATGAATTTGCAAATAGTGAAAATTACAGCACAACTCATGTATCATCAATTACCTCCAAATCAGCTTGGTCTGCGCCGAGAGAGCAAAGTGGCAGTCGAAACGGCAGACTGGACAGGACGGGACGTGGGAAAACCCGAGGCCACTTGGAAGCTTTGCAATAGATGGTCTGTAATTGTCCCAGACCCAAATCACATTGAGATTTAGAATCAGTGGCCGTATGAGCCAATGTTAGCGACTCAGTAGATTCAAGGATGCCAACAAGGAAGAAAGTATCTGAACGTCGATTACTCGGTTTCAGATGAGAACGCGTGTCACCAACAGGCACCCAGTGATATTCCGGACGGTTGGGAGTTCGACCATGTATCAAACGCCTGACAACACCGGTAGCATCGTGCGTGTACAAACCACCGAGATCGGAAAAGCCGAACCACGTCAGACGGGCAGATAAGTAGGCATTTAAGCGATCGTCACTTAAGGCTGAAAATGCAGGACTCAGAGGTAAACAGTCCCATGTTGATAACGATCCAGTGAGCCAAGTGGGCGATTTGGTACGATCTTGTCCTAATAGAGCACCCCCTAAATAATAAAGTCGCCAATGTAGTTCAGCTGTAATCGTGGTGACAACAACGCCCAAAATTGGTTTGGATGGATGGCCGGACATAGTTACCACGCCACAACCGGGCAAACTAATTGGCGGCAGTCCCAGTTTAGTGAGTTGGAATAAATGAAGTCCAGCAGACGAGCGGAGAAGTGATACAGACGGTGAAGGCTGCGCAAAAACCCGAACAAATCGCCGAGAGGTGGCGACGGCAGCATAACCACGTTCGCAAGGATCATCATGTGGAACGAGACAAACGGCATCACAAGCTTCACCAAGCGGTAGTTTGGCTGTCCATTCAGATGTTGTCGAGTCTACACCGGCACCGGAATTTGAAGTGTCGAGGGGTAACACAGTGATTCGGCCTACATCGGAATAATCGATTGGCTCCCCAGTGTCAATATTGTCAGCCAAAGTAGGATCACTGGATCCCTGAACAAAAAGTGGGGTGCAGTTGGATCTCATTTTGGAATGGTAAGATAGATGCGCTGACATAAACACTTACATCATGGTCATCAGCTGGAACAGCTAATTCGATCATAACTGTCGTTGAAAATGTGTCATCAAACAACCAATGGCCGCCGGATGCTGGCTTTCGGACCAAAACTAATTCTACCCATTATAAGGTTATGCTAGTGTCACCTCCGTGCACCTTGTTCCTTCAGATCGAAGATGTGTCACTACAGATCCCAAACTCTGACTGACATATGCATAACAGACCAGTTTTTATCCATGATGAATAACGTACGGTGTGTTAATGGCCAGAGAAAATGGTCACTTTCAATTATCACTCAATCGGCCTGGGACATTTTTTTAATGTTCTACGGAGAAGTCCAGCGCAAACACTGAGTGTGAACCTGAGGGACACTGTTACTGCATTTCAAACAGCTTTTACACAAAATTAAAGGTCGAACACGTATACTGCCGCTTAAAGGTGCATATGGACCTCACAGCAAACAATCGACAGCCCATACTGACCTCTGAGGTAGCTGGACGACCGCATGTATGTTCAAATGAATTCGTCCAAAATACAAGCTATAGATTTTTCAAAATTCATAAACGTTGAACACTCGCACAGTAGAAACAACAGTAATCAATCCTCAATGACTTCACCAGCTAGAGACGAAAATGACCGTCCATTCGCTTCTGCAACTTTACAATCATCAACAATGCATCTACACCCTGGTCTGTGCCTATAATACACGATTACCTTTCCAACGCGCTTGATCTGTGCGTTAAGTATCAAAGTGGTTAGAGGATAACAAAAATGTACAACCATGCAGAGTAATATGGTTTTGTCACAGTCACTGGTGCAACTGTGCTTACTATTCCTAATTAAAAATAAACAGGTGTTGAATAGTGTTTCACCATGATAACTTGTAATGAGTTCCGTTAGTTAACCAGGAAAACGTCCAAGTAGAGATTAAATGTAGCGAAATCAACATGACGATTGTATAGCATTACCCTGAAGCGCATTAATCCATACAAACAGGTAAGATTACGACAGTAAAAAGCTGAATATAGGACGTGCGCTAAGCCCCGTATCAGTCACCTCGACGACACTCGTCGGGGGAATGTGGACAACGCCGGTACGAATGACAAGTTTGATGCACTTAAAAGTGTTATGGCTTAATAACCAAATCTGTAAATGTAGTAGGTATTCGCGTTAACGGGACAGTTACCGACTCTCCTGTTTCGAGACGATCATGCAGTCTGAACACTACTCAAAACCAATCGTAGTGGAGCATAAATGTGATAACCCGAACTCGTCTAGTGTTGAATCAATGAAGCAGTGGTTGGCAAGCTAGCTTCATAAGTATGCAAACCAGAATTCAACTTCCGTTGAGAACACGATTAGTTGAAAGTAAAACTTTCGAGGGAGCCAAACCGAAAGCGAACGCTGTGAATGAATGATGGAATTACATAGACTAGCAGTCTCGACCACTCATCACCAATCCATATTCTCTCTTTGTCACGGGCTAAAACATGATAGAAAATAACCGAAAACCTGGAATACTGTTTGGTGATGGACACCAAGAACGGTAACGATCTGCTGCGTCAACCGCGTGCACACCAGAGGTGTGAAATATCATTTCCTGGCCACTGTGGAAGTCATGGGAATCCGGCTACGAAACTTTAATCTGTCAGGGTAGTCTTTTGTTCAAGTACTGAATTTATCATGGTCTGTTGTCGTTGGCACAAGCGACGCGACACCGAAGTAACCATGCCTGTAATCCCCAAATGACGTTAGATTTACAATTTACTAGGTTCCATGCAATCCTAACTTGACAACTATTTTCACATTTATTGTGCTATACTTGGCCTGAAGATAGCACATCGAAAACGAACATGTTCGCCACGTCTTGACTTCTGATGAAGTCTGGGGATATTAGAACAAAGGAAAAAATCAAAGCAGATGAACCTCAAATTGGTGCTTCCGGTCGTTAGAACAGGATGATACCACAAGCCAAGCTGCATGAAAGCTGAGTGCTGTCAGTTAAAACAGTCGAAACCGACTGGACCTCAATCAAGAGGCAACCAACATGTAGTCGGTGTCAATAACACAAGCAGGATATATGTTGAATTCTGTGAAGTACAATATCACCAACATCATAGACAACAACACATCATTGGTTCTCACTAATGATTAACTGCCACACAACCATGAAGAAAAAAGCAAACCATGACACAGAAAGGGAGGAACTTGACAACTAAAAATAGCTAAGCCTATATTCAAACATTCGGCATCAAGGTGACCACACCTTGCAAACAAACAACCGAGCTGTAAGTGAAAGTAAGGCTTCATCAACAAATCACCTTCTTTACGGCTTTCATTGTCCCGCGTCACTAAATACACTAACTTTACAGATAACTTGGCCAAACAACAACTTTCACGACACTGAACCCGATTAGCCACCACCTCACCCGACGTCTCCAGCCATCGTCTCTGTCAGCCGCGAGGTCTCCAGCCTGGGTGACAAATCCGATCTACAGTGGTCAACGCTTTTTTGTGAACTTCATTTCTCTATACCAGGTAATCGTCTGTCCACCTCGCACCTTACGTCAGTCGGCAACGAGTGCTCGATGCGGCAGACGACTACCTGGCACCCTTAGTACATAATCCAACCATCTAAGTATGTGCAAGTGTAATGAATGAGCAAAAGAACTCGTATGACAATTACTACCAAATACCCGCTTTTCAACCTTCCCGTTGCTTACTAGCTGGTGCCACCCGACACGAGCGATCGAACGCAAACATCAGTGGTAAAATACATAGAGACGGTTCATGTCTTCTACCCTGAGTGGCCAAGTTTAGTAACTGTAAAGTAATGTAACCCTCACTGTCGCTTCAAACGCAACCCACCAGCCAGAGAGAGATGCCTCTTTGCTTCCACAACGAGACTGGACCTTAACATGATGTGACAGCTTGTTCATCTTGATGATTTATTGGGCTAAACTGGGCAGTGTGACAATCACACTATGCAAGCCAACAGATAAAAGTCCGATAAACCACGGTCCTCGTGCTTTAGGACTGGAAGAAGTTTGGTATCTTTTTACAGAAATAATACCTGTTTTGTATAACTGTCACCAACTCGCTGCTTTGTGGTAAAGACTTTTGAACCAAATACTTTCATTGAGAACCCTAATCATGTTGTTTAGGTCTGGGCATCCTGGCAGTATCTCAGCCCAAACACAGCCATGAATACTCATAACACTGTTAATTCCATACTGCATCGGCTGTCTCGCAGTACAAACCGGATAGTCCTATCTGCTACGTACAGTAGGGTGAATGGACGAAAACATGCTACTGCTGACCCCTTCCCTACTGTCCCATCAAATTTGACTCTCAGGCTCCTCCCAACCCCCATTTCTGGTGATTATTCTGCAGGTCCCACAATGGACAACAAATCACGGTAACACCATGCCGGTAGGTTCAATCTCTTAACATGAAGCCTCAGGCCTCTATCGTCCCTTGCTCAGACCTAGAATGTGAATTAATATAAGTGCTTTCAACGTTTACCCTCTAAAACAGAGGTCAACACGTCGCTCTCGTACGAACTAGAACAGCATCTAATAAGCTTAAGAACCGGAACGGGCTCGTTGACAATTGGCAGGTTACATTTCATGAACGTTAGAAGAGTTGCTCACGAAGAAGCCAAGTTTGGAACTTACAACAATCAATTTACTTACCCGTCTAGATGTCTTTAAGACGTTCATTTAGGTGCACATGCAAAGGTCAAAGCTGAACATTTCAGCGCCGAGACGCACTGTCAATTAATGAAACGCAAGGATACACCGAGTGTTAACATCATGCTCCCGAACAATACTATGCATTATCTGGTTGTGAATCAACATTCAGCTCAGCGCAGCCGGGTAGTTTAAAAGTAGCACGCACGTACAGCACGCACAACTTGGCTCCGTACCTGATAACAAATGGCATATTCTGGAAATTGCTTGTCAGGGCTGAATGACAATGATAATAAACTGAAGGAAATCTAAACGTAAATTAGGATTTACCGGGGAAGCAAGCAATAGAGCGGTGAGACTAAGATCAGCCATTGTGTAGCCCGCACTATTAGACAACCGAAGGCTATGATGCAGAACCGCATCGTGAAACTCAACCTCAATTGAGCCAACGGCGTCCCCATCTGGATTCAAGGCATTGTCCTCACCAGCATCATCGAGACCACCTGATCCCCGATATTGTGTCACAACGCCGATGCGATTCCAAACCATGAAACGTTCACGAAAACCTGTCGGAATGTGATTAGAGGAGAGGCTTAGCAAAAAGTGAGAGATCTGTTCCTGATGATTGGGAACTGAATACAAACAAAATCAACCTTAAGAAGAACAGTCAGGCACAACAACAAATGAAATGCAATAATAGAATGGAAACGAAAAATCTAAAAACAGTTGTATGAATCAGTCATTACGCGGATACACGCTAAATACATTTTGACACTGATATGCTATCAAACAGCGATACTCAACCAGGCGAGCGACACATACAAGTCTCGATCAGCGAAACGATCAAGATCTTCGTAGTCAATGGCTATTCCGCTGCTCAACGACAGCGGATGTATCCTAATTGTTAGCAGCTCATTCATTTACAAAGACTATGAGCCTGACCAGAAGGTAATGTGGCTCGGGGCGCCGTTCACCGCAACAGTGGAGCTGCTAATCCTGACCTATTCTGCTAAACTGAAATGATGGTCACGCTTGTGCAGTGTCCAGATCCGAAGGGCTGGGTCGACTACTAGTTCGATCCTACCAGGCATAACCATGTCAGACAGGCCAAATGGGAGCAATCAGATTATTCTTCACAAACCTTGTTTTTTCATGGAAAACTCTGCCTTTCATGTTTCCTATCAGTTCACCTGTAGTTGTGGTGACGAAAACGACCCTAAATTGTGACAGAGGAAGCCGGAACGTGTCCTCAAGCGGATGATGCAGGCGACGACACAACGCTGATCAGCACATCAAGAACCAAACAAAAATTCGGCGTCTTCCACCACGAAATACTTAACCGCAATAGATCCCATTGCAGACCCAACACTTCGTTCATGGTCTTATTGCACAATCACAACTCCGTTTACACTACCCTGATACGTACCGGCATAACGCGTGTTCGTTTCACTGTTGTCACCATGCGCTAAACCTAGACAAATGAAAATTTTAGGTAAGGATTGGGTAGGGATTGGGTCCGGCGATGCATGTTGACTTGACGTCTTGATGAACTAGATAGACGGAATGCAGTGTTTCAAGAAACATCGTGCCAAACGGAGGCAGCCTTGCGCATCTAAGCCAAGGACACAAAGTAGACAGAAAGAGTTCGCATCGCTCTGATAAAGACTGCTGCGCAGTTCGGAGTAACCACCTGGGTTTGCATTATGCTGTTGTATGTGCCCATCATGTTCCATTGTTTATTCAGAGGTCATACCTCCGTACATTAACTGACATTAGAGCGAACAGCATAGAGAACGCTTACCAGGAGGTAATGGCGAACAAACTGCCCAATTCGTCATGCGCGAGAACCTAACGAACACCGGGAACTAATCGCAGCAGCTACGAAAGCTTGCCGTGAAGCAACACTGAAAAATCCGGTAAAACTGGATTTCTGTCAGATCGACAAACCGCGCCACTCTGAATATGACAAGAACTGTCAAGGACTGAAACGCGAGCTGACTAAAAGACTGCGCAGACTGTGAACATCATTCGGTTGAACAACCGGAAGGGATGGAGTGAGTCTTTGTCTTGTAAATAGCAGAAAACCGTTTTCTCGCATTCATAGTTGTGGTGTAAGCGAGACCATAGTAGAAGAAGATGAGTTCCCCATCACCAGCCGGTCGCAACCACCTGACAAGTGGAGTGAACGATTTGACGGACAGTTTAGGTTAGCCCCTCTGCCGAAGACAAACAGACCACGCTGAGCAATGTGAACAGCCGATACAATATGCAAACAACGTAATTCACGCCTTCAACGCGAAGTGCTATTTCGGAACAGGGGCATTCCCACTCTCACGCTCTTTACTGCAGGCCGTCCGCTGGGGATTGTAGCCGTTTCACATAGTTGGGTGATATCAACGCCCCAGCTTGTAACGCTGACGAAATATCAGCGAGAATAGCAAATGTACGTACTGTCTTTGTTAACGAGTGGCATTGTTGGAGTCAAAATGACGTCTGATTGCCGTTGAAAGTGTATAGAATGCTTGTGTACGTTCTATTTTACTCCACGGTTCAGAAACGTGGTCTGCTCGCGACGATGTTTGAGCATCGCTGTCTCTGCCCGGTAAGATCGCATGTGCAATGCGGCCGTTCACCAACGCACAATCCGCAACGTTTACAATACACCATCAATCAGTCAACTAGCTAAGTCACACGGTCTGTGAAGTGAGTTGAATGTTATAAGGGCGTTTACTGCACCATGCGTCACATACTGGGACCATCAACAGATGGGCAAGTCCGCGTGGTAGTCAAACAACGAAGACTCCGACTGTTCAACCAGATAAAGCGGTTGGGAAGCTTGTGACTATTGAGCTCGCTGGCTAAAAACACTGGCCCAGACGGTAACCCGTCGCAGCCAATGGCGTGCTTGCAACCACAATCATTCAAGTTTTGGTCAATCTTGTTTTTATCTACCCTTCTTTCTTTGTATTTTTCCTTGCACCTTGGAAATTCTATGTTACTGTTGCGATGCGCACCGCCTCGAATCACAGTACCTTTAGATCAGGTGTACGGTCATCATGAATAAATGACTTGTTTTAATTGCGTGGCCCTCAAAGTTAACATGAAACAGCTTAGCGGTCGAAGATGACTCGAACTGGAACGTCAAGTGGTAAGACATAGGTGATAAATAAAACTGACTCACGCGAACATGTCAGAATTCAGCGTAAACAAAGGCAGAATAAAAGCTTTATAAAATGCCGAGATGACATCTCTGGCAATGCTGGCCATTATCACCACAACTAATTCCTGTCATGATTATTGAACGGAGACAATCCCAGGTGAGTGCTTTTTAGACGTTATTTGTGCGATCGTTAAACAGTCATGCTGGTTTAACAGAGTGAGCCAAAGATAATTCGCGTGGCTGGAAATAGACCATGTGTATGATGGAGACAGGATGGTAAGTGGTGACCTTATTGATCTTTTAGCAGAAGCCAAAGCAGTCTTGCAGCTCTAAATAATTAAGTGCAATAGATCAAAATCCGTACACCTAGCCAGTACCTTCAATAATGCTAGCGAGAGGTCATCGTTGAAGTTTGCGACACTTCTCCGTTAACGAGCAGGGAAATTGTAGAAGCATTTAACGCCCGTTGCATACTAAGAATGATTGCTACGTTCACGAAGGAACGTGATCTTACATGATAACATGCGAATTGCTGTGCAAATAATGAAAAGTTAACATACCAGTAGCACCGGTATTTTCTCAGTTGCTCTCATGATATTCATCGGCTTCATAATACGCCAACTCATCTGACTCGGAAAATTACGGATCCGGCAGGAATGGATCATAATGTGATGGGCACGAGTATTCCAACACTCGGTGGAACATCTCAACGCGATGATGACGTATGTTTAAAAACCCATGACGAGCGAATTGTGGACAACACGAGCGACCGGGTAAGCCATTGCTCAATGAAATCGGATCAACGGACGAGGCATTACAAGCAGAATGTGACTGATGACCAGATCGGAGGCGCGATTATCTCAACACTCGATTACATACCTCAACATGACGGTAAGATATGTCCAAAGCCCACAGTGAATGAATTACGAATATGGGCGGCTGAACAAATCATCGCGCAACAAAATCGGACGAACGGAGGAGAAATAGAAGACAAACAATCCGACGGGAAGCGTCAGCCACGGTTGGTGGCATTCGAAACGGATAAGGCTGTCACAGTGGCCGAAGCCAAAGGACGTCTGCGCTTCTAACCATCATCCCAAGCGGCTTACGTTGCACCACTTGCGATTCCACTCACAAACCAGTGTTGTGAGAAGGCACTCTTTCCCGAAAATTCGCGTTGTTTGCCAGAGAAAATAAATTCTTCATTTTCTGGGAATTTGAACGCCCGCCAGAATTCCCGAACATCCGAGAAGTTGGCCCCGCCTCTGACTGGTCGGTTCGGTGGCCTAGGCCCAAGGCCACCTCAAACCTATAAATGTAGTCGTTGCGAACTACAATTTTGCCTTCGGGCTGAGCAGCAAATAATCCTTGTTTGAAGGCCGTCTTTTTCCTTACTTGTTGAGGGGGTCTAAGCTGTGAGAGTTGGGTTTCGATATTTGCGCCCTGATTTTCGTATCGTTTTGCAATATCGTTGCGTTCGTTCGTGATAGAGATACTGCTCGCGGTCTTTGCGTTGTTATTGT
>JTDE01001331.1:137677-159409 GCA_014338405.1 Paragonimus skrjabini miyazakii | reverse complement strand
ACGGAACAATGGTACATTTCAAAAACCCCAAAGTGCAAGCCTCTCCTCAGGCTAACGTATTTGCCGTTACCGGCCAAGCAGAAACTAAACGTACGTCTTGTTGAAACGATCCAGATTCTTCTTTTAGCTCTGACTGATTTGTTCCCCAACATGCTGAACCAACTGGAAAGTGCAAAACTCAGATTATCAAAAATAAATGGTACGTTCTTCACCCGTAATATTCTCCGAATGTCCGTTATTCTCATGGCGATTTTCTGAAACCTGATTTCCATGTGTGTGCGGCTGTGACCATTCTAGTGCGTGGGAATTTTAAGCGTTTGACACACCCACTTGAACAAGCTGTAAACGCCTTCCTGCGCGTGCTTTGTTTGCAGCACGTGCATTATGGACGTTTAAGTCGAAAACACGTAGTGAATTATGAAGTTGGCTGGCCACTCCTTCGACCATCCTGCGAACTCAATTGCACGGCGTTATCGTTTGGTTGATACTGGCTTAGACTCCCAGACGCATGCAGCAAACGAATTCTACTATGTTGGAAGTAACGGTGGCGTGCTGTTGCGCTGTGGTCCCGACTACTTTTAGGTGATTTATGAGGTATATGCATCTTTCCTAGTTAGCTTGCGTGGACGGCAGCGAGCCACTATTGTAATCCTCCACCCACACTCCTTGGGCACAACTAAATCAGTCTGTTTTTCAGAAATCGGCGCTTTGTCGTAATTTCTTGCGAAGCCTATTGTATGCTAGACGCCCTTAAAGAAGTTTCATCTGTTACTCGCAAGTCCTATGTGCAAACGTCTTCGTTGTCGCTGTATGTTTACATACCTACTACACACTCGTTGGCCGTTGGTGTGAGTTTGCTGTAGTGGAAAAACCCAACAACCAATACTTTAAGTGCCGTTGGTCGGATTTGTCTCCTATGCTGGTATCGTCGACTGGAGTAACATTTAACCAGGTTCAGTCGCGCGAACACTGCCGTTGTTTGACTTAGTTGTATGTGCAATGGGCGCAGTCAACGAAATGAGACAATAATGGCCACCACCCTCTTCCCAGCCCGATCGTTTACGTGCAGTGCATGGGTGTCTTTTGTCGAATGTCTGAGTTTAGACAGGTTGTGATGGTTTTAGCAGTTTAGTCACATCCCATTCTTTGATCAGGTCTTGTTATTCGTGGTTGTGTACTGCCGCCTGTAGTGATTGCGCTGCCTTTTACTTTTCACCTCATGTTTCGCTGCTTCACGTGACACTACATCGCAAGTGCTGCACGCAACTGGTCGGAATAAAGGTAGTTTGTAAATTCTCTTTTTATATGTCGTATTCTGTTCTCAAGTTGTAATACCGAGTTTGTTACTTTTGGTGAAGCTCTGCGCTATTAAGAAACTCCGTAACGAGTTGTTTTGTTAGCCACCATACTGTCGGAGGCACCAGTTTCAGGTGAGAAGACCGCCTGGAATTTCCTAGACTTGATCGAACCTATGTCGAAGATATTCCATGGAAACAAGAGCGGGTGATTGGGCAATGAGGTAAATGGCCGGCATCATGGAACCCTGGGTTTCGCGTCGACGAATCTATACGTCATCATCTTGTGGCATCCTGCAGGAGTGGTCGGTTAATATTGAGAGCAAATTTGTCTATAACCAGTCCCCATAACTCGACGAGATCAAAAAAAGCAGATTGTCTTTTTCAGTTCACAAGATATCGGCGCATTATGATCTTGTGAAAACTGTAAGGAAGCTATCTTGCTGATGACGCCTTACTTTCACTTACAGCTCGGTTATTTGTTTGCAGGGTGTAGGCATCGTGATGTTGAATGTTTAAGTAAAGACATTGTCATGTCTTTTTAGTAATTGGGTCTCTTCCCGTCCCCCCTTTTTTAAATTCTCTTCCTATACAGGGTTTTTTTCATTGTTGTGTGACAGTTATGCATCACTGTGGACCACTGATGTATTGCTGTCTATGATGATGGTGATGATGATGATGTGTTGATGAAGTGAAAGTTTCAGAACAGTATACAATCGCACGAAGTCGAAATTACACAGTTTCTCCAAGATTTTTTGGCTGTTAAACTTAGCGTTAGACGGCTCCTCTCCCAATGTTGTCTTGAGGAAGGGTAAGAAAGGCTTATCAACTATATCGCGCAGCCCTTTTAATAAGTTGTGTTGTCCAAGATTCGGTTGCAACTTTGTTTCGTTCGCAAGCTCATTTATTTCCTGGATATCTTGGGCTACAGTGGTCGGGCTGGGTGGTTTCTGATCAACCTGTTCCGTCAGTTATGTCCACTGGCCTGCACCACAGTAACAGCAATATATTGATCACTGTAGGCAAGGGCATGCGATGTCACTAGACTCCCATTACACGTTGACCACAAGGTCTTCTATCCTCTAGGGATAGCAGTATATTTGGAGCACTGCCATGAGTTGGCAGCCTCAGTAACGATTCTGAACAGACATCATACGTCCGCAAGTCAGATCGGTCCGAGTGGTGCAATTACCGATTGAGAGATGGGCTTTCGAGAGGGAAAAAGAAGAGAAAAGAAGAAGGAGAGATTAATGGAGAAAAACGGAAGACCCTGAAAGAGGTATGTCTGGTAAGACATAGCGGTCATGTTAGATGTTAACGTGATCGGGACGGTGTCCGTTTTTTATTTTTGGACCAGTATTCATGCACACGGATGTCGCCCTACATCCTGCGCGTCGTGTACATCCCCGTACGTATCACTACCGCTTTTACTCCATGTGAGCATACTTGTTTGTATTCAAACATGTCAAAACCATGCCACTTACCTACATACATATAACGATGCCTGTTTATTGAGACGGGATCTAACTTAGTTCAATTGGGAAAGGGCACTGTGGACCCCGTATTAATTAAACATGTACGGGTCTAATTTGGATGCTTGAGACATCTACTACCTCCTGATGGAAAGCGATCCAGTGGCGGCAGACCTACTGATAAAAATGTGTCTGCAAAGTAACCGTCCCCATTGATGATCCACTTTAAGGGTTTGTCCTCGGAGGTGCAAATTATCAGTTCTTTTAATTCCACTATTTCCCCTTTGGTATTTCAAGCGTTTTTGTGGGCAGTAGTACCTCGTTCGTTTAACGGTGTGCTCGTCAGATGATCATAGTTAGACTTACAGTGAAAGCCGAATAGTTTGTGTTGACACATCTCTCCGTTTGGTGACACCGAGGTGTATATCAGCCCTATGGGCTCGTGCTGCTAATGAGGGTAAATCTTTAACCAACGATCTAAGCGTCCGTAAAAACTAGTATTTTGTGTACCTTTTGTGTTGGCCCATATCTGAATGCAGTGGCGACTTGTTAGTAAATCAGGTATCTTCCTCATTCTTCAACTGATTTCACGCCGTCTTTGTTTTTTGAACCTCACTTGCTGATTGGCAAGCCGACTGGCCGTATGTTTAGTTAAAGCCCGCAAAGATTCCTGTGTTGCTCAGTTTTCTACTCTTCCCGTTTCCTAACCGGAATCATTCTGGGTCGACGTGCAATGCAGGGTGGATTAATTGTCACGTCGTGTTATTCCCTTGAGCAATTAGCCTGAACGGATTATTGATTGCAAAAGTTACCAAACAGCACAATCGTCCTCAGATGGTGCTGTGTTTCTGGTGTCTCCTATTTGCAATTGTAACGGGCAACTCTGTGTGACGGTCAAAAACAGACGAAGTATTTACGGTGTTCCTGTCATGTTTTGTTTTTGCTGCCTGTTTTGTCTGTTTCAGTAGGAGATCATTAGTAACCATGATGCTAGTTGAATAGTCTGGTTTACTAACGGCGCTGAGCGGCAGCTATGCACAAGCGTTGTGCATGCAAAAGCATGTTTTAATTTTGTTTTGCGCACCTTTTTTGATAGCGGATAGCAAAATGCAACACAGCAGTTCCACTTCAGTAATATGCTTCTTGTTATTTACTTTTCACGTAGATTGTTTTACAGTGCACAACCGCACCACGTCATCGTCTTACGGATGTGTTGCTTATATTTCCCGGGCAATGTAGTTAAAATGTGGGTTGAATAGTAAACATGAGCTTATTAAGGGTCTGTCTACGCTAGTCAGAAAATGGACAAAATCCAGAATTACGTTTGATTTGATGTTTATAACTTCCTTTTGCCAAAACTGTCATGCCTGTTTTGGATGGAGTGCGGCACATCCACTCTTATGGCGGCAACCACAGTCGCATGACACTATCGCATACATGGTCTATGAACGTTTAGGTTCTTTGTATTTGAGTTTCAACCGAGGTGGATTACGACTAATTTTGAGGCTTGTGTCCAAAACTGAAAGAGCGCTGAAAACTCGTTTCGACAGTACTGTTTCAAGTGTGTTCGCCTTGCCGTCTTTTTCAACCCTTCCAGAGTTATACAAATAAGGTAGTAGAAGTTATGCACTGGATTGTCCATGGGTATGTTTCATCAGGCGAATTTATGCCGGAAGGTCTCTGTAGGTATGCTGTGTCTTGTTAGCCACCTTTGAGGGCTTTGTCTAAAAGTTTTTGTTCAACTGCCGATTTCACCATGCGTAAATGGTTGTTTGCATAGAGCGACTACAAAGTAGAGATAGTTCGTAAAGCTTACACATTTGAATAAGTCGGGTTTTGCGGTCTTATGATAGAATACACTTGTTTTCTGTCCTTCACCGCATGCTGACGAATGCCATTAGCCTTTGTTACTCGCTTCGCTCGCATCTCTCCGTCTCTGACACCATCTTCAAGTATGAGTGCAGGCGATTGTGAGCGATGCATACTCCACAGTGGCGCGTCAGTATAGTCAGCATGTTTAAATTTCTCTGTGATGACCCTAAACCGTTACAAGATGAACCGATGTAGGCGTGATACTAGCCTCAGAATTGTTCGTTTGAGGGGCATCAGTGCCACTATAAAATTCTGCCGTTGTACCTGATATTCCGCGGTGAAGTTACATTATCACCTGATCAGGTTCATAGCTTTCTCTAGAGTGTACACATGACCGTGGTCGTGGTGGCTCAGCAAATGGAAAAGTGGAATAACAAATTTGTATTCTTAAAGATGTTTTGCTGTAAGCAAATAAAATGCGTATCTGTATTCGTTAACTTGTCATCACCTTAGTCATTTTTTAGTTGACAATTCACCTTATATGGTGTGACTTGCCCGTCACTTGGGCTAGTCCCGACCTTCGGTTCTGAGCCTCACAACCGGGCTACACTAACTTTGGTCTTTCCGTTTGCAGAATTCGTGATTCTGCGATCGTTACTGATTGACCCACATTAAAATGGTTGGCTTCATTTCTCCAATGTGCTCAGTTTTCATTTTCGTACGAATTGAAAAGTTACTTGGGATGCGATAGTGTACAAATAATCCAATGAGAGCTTTTGTTTCTCGCATTAATCCGGTTCACTGTTTGTTTTCAGAAACGGCGAAGGTGGATGGTGAAGCTAAGCCTGAGGATTTCGATGAAGATGTTCCCGAACTTGTAGAGGACTTTGATGAGAAAAGTCGGTTGGAGTAATCGCGTCAGCTTTCCTAAACACTGTATTCGAATGCCATGGTATTTCTGGTTAACTTATGATACACTCGCTTTTGATCAACGGTTCCACTGTTGTCTGAGACTATATGTTCAGATAGAGATGAGAAAATCTCTTACATTGTTGGTAATCGGTCTGTATATAAAATCCACACACTTTCTTGGTGATGCGATTGCAGATGAACGATTTTTTCTAAGTTTGAGTAAGATGATAACGACAACCGGGCTCGTGGTTCTTCGGGATATTCTGTTCTTTTCTTCCGATGGGTGTTGCTGCTCTCGGTTCTTATTAGTAGATCTTTTATGACCTGTGAATATAGGCTTACTGATACCTTCTCCGGAGATCGCCTGGAAGTTGAAAAATTCTTAATCTATTTTTAAGAGTCGTAGATTTTTTTCTCCAAGTTGAAGGTCCGGTCTTTTACTCGTTTGTTGTCTTAATGATATTGTATGACCTACCAGTCTTACCTGGTTATTATAGTGTGTTGGGGAGCTCTGGCAGTTTGTTTATCAGCGGTCTACTGTTTTCACATGTTTGAAACTTACGTACTGACTGCGAGTTGTCCTTTCTCTTGGACTTTAGGGACCATCAGTTGGCTTCGATGCTTAACTTTCATGTCGTCATGAAAAAGGATTAAGCCCTGGTTAAAAAATGAGAGGGAAGGAACGGGACTTGAGCGAAAGACCGTTTATGTTTATGTTTAGGAGTTTTGGCAGTATCTCAGCCCACACAACCGTGAGTATTCGCAACACTGTTAGTTCCATACTGCGTCGACCGTCTCGTTGTAAAAACCTGGTCACCCTATCTGCTGCACATGGCAGAGTGAATAGGCGGGACCTTACTAATGTCGAATTCTGTTGTCGTCCCATTAAATTCAGCTCTCAGGCCCCTTCCGACTCTCATTTCTGGTGATTACTCTACAGATCTCACAACAGGTATGACTAATCATAGTAACACTACTGGTAAATCCTATCCCCTACCATTCAACTTCAGGCGTCCTTCCTCCATTGCTTAGACGTAGAATGCAAAGTAATGTAAATGCCTTCAGCGGCTGCAGGTGCATTGGTAGGTTGGATTCTTATTAATATTGGGTGTGCCGTCTGCTTGGTAGATCCTCTTAAGACCAGCTCTTGGCGCAAAACTTTCACGAATCTTCTCATTGTTTCATTATGCTCCAGCTGACTGTAATGACGTCGGTATTAAGAACGCCGTTTTACTCGGATTTGACCGGTTTCCGGTCAGTACAATTCCGATACAGTCATTCGGCCGGAAATATGAACGCACAGGTCGGCCACTTTGGTGAAGCTGTGTGTTGTTTCGGTGACATATTTAGACTGGCATCACATCGCTTTGATAATAGCAGACGGCTGTTGCGACTGTGTGCCTATCATCATTAACACAACTAGCAAATTACGTTTAGGTGTAACTAGGTTTATAGGTATGCACGCCATTGTTTTATTTCGCGCTCCTTCTCCGAAGTAGGCCTAGTCTACAGTAGACCATATAACTATTAGTTATAGGTGGCGTATCTCCGTTCAAAACCGTCGTTCTCATTGGAGCACATTCTTTAGTCCACTTCGCACGTTGTTGTTTTGTCCTTACTTTCGCTGAACAGGAGCTTGCTTTAGGTGAAGCGTGAATAACAAAATAGCATAGAATGCAAGCTTAACAGTTATCACTCTGCAGATCCTAACAGCTGCTGCACCTAAATGTCGCAGGCTGTTCACGAACCGAGCACCGCAGCATGCGGCGGGATGGTTCGAGGGTTAAACGTTGGATCTCAGATAACTCCCC
This sequence comes from Paragonimus skrjabini miyazakii, assembly GCA_014338405.1. Taxonomy (NCBI): domain Eukaryota; kingdom Metazoa; phylum Platyhelminthes; class Trematoda; order Plagiorchiida; family Troglotrematidae; genus Paragonimus; species Paragonimus skrjabini miyazakii. The sequence goes on along the minus strand of JTDE01001331.1, from coordinate 152,107 downwards.
GTAGTTCTTAAATACCAGTTGGGACTTTCCTGTCGATAGTTCATATAACAAGTCTAGAAGGGATATGCGTCGGAAGCTGAAGTGTATACTGGTCAGATCGTGAGGCTTGACTGACAGAAGAGGTTGAGAGGTTGAAAACCGTTTTGCAGCAGAAAGTTTTTCAAACGTATTTGTACTGTTAGTACAGGACTTCCATTTGTCTGTGTTGCTATCATCGAGGCAAATGACACTAATCCATAATAAGTCCAGAAGGTTGGAGCGCTGGGCAGAAGACTTCGAGGGTCAATTTAACTGGCTTCTTGCCGCAGACTTGTCGTATAGCACTCTGGTTGGTAGTATTAGGATCATCCACTAGAACAGGTCCGCGATCGCATCTCGGCTCTTAAGCATAATGAGGTTGCCGGCACTTTTCAAAGAATGTGAGGAGACGTTAGTAGAGCTTTTGGCTGAGTTGTTTCAACTTGTGTGGGTGACAGGACATCCCTCCCTGATGAGTTAACTCGATTATAGTATCTGTATTCAAAAAATGGTTCAGGGTTTATTATGAAAACCATGAAGAAAGCAGCTAGACCTCAACCATTACTTGGCTTCTCACTCCTATTATACTTCTTTGACTATGGTATAGGAAGGAGATATTACGAAGGAACAAGTAGGGTTTCGTAATTAATGAGAATGGATTCGATGAAGTGAAAATCTAACCTTACTTCCTGGATCGTTCTCTACACGTTCCTTTAAGTTTACGTCCGAGATCCGTAGCGAGCTTCCTTCTCCTTTATCTTCTTTTGGCTGGAGTCAAAGGTCTGGATAGATGCACAATTGCTTCCTGAGATTCTTCTGGAAATACGTGGGAAATTACTGCGCCGATTCCATGGTTTGACGCGTCGGATTAAAATGCGTCAGCAGCATGTCCGATTGGAACGTTGACTTGATTTCCTCGAAGGCCTGTTTGCACTCTGGTGACCAAGACCACGGTTATTCCTTCGCCAGGAGTTTATTCGCGATCGCCCGCACGCGATGCATGGCCGGTGAGAACGCATTGTACTGACTCCCAGGACCTAAAAAGGAGCACAACGAAGAGAAGCCGTTCGGAGGCGGCATTTTATTGATAGCATCTGTGTTACTAGAGTCTGAATTGCGGCCGTTGTTGTCAATTATGAATCCAGGATACTTGATGAAGTGCATGAAAAGTGAACACTTGTCCTAGCAGATGCGAACTCTATAACTGAGGCCAGGTGCGAACGGTGCCGCTTGTTTTCTTAACCACCACAATGGGCGATGCAACGCCGAATAGTTGACTGACTGAAGCACTCCCGATTCCTGTTACTAATCCAACGCCCTGTCCATGACGGATAGTGAGGCATCCGGAGCGGAGTGTTTTGAGCGGAGAATGGGTTTGGAGCTTGAGTGTAAGGGCAGGCTGGCTTTCGTTTCTGTGCAGCATCCTAGGCCATCTTGGAACACGGCGGTGTGCTTTTGTCGCAGAATGTCGACGAACTTTGCGTTAATTCGTCGGTGCATCGACGGTTGACTGTTGACAGCGCTGATGTTACATGCTTTGTTCAGCGGAAATGATAGAAGCTGCAGCCGATCTACTCAATCTAGGCTAGGCAGATTGAGGTTTGGACTACCCGTGAGGTAGCATGTCCCTTTGAATTGTGCTGCATCGAGGGAAACATCTCATTTTTTCACCTTTGTGTGCCATGACACCGCTAGTTACGGTTAAGATTTGCCCATCCTATCTTTAGCCAAGCTTCTTTGTCAACCATCAAGATAACCCTCCCAAACTTTTCGTTTGAAATATTTCAGTTGGCATCGAGCTATTTTGCAGACTTTTCAGTAATTCAGTGCTTATGCTTGCGGCCTCGCCTGCCGTATACCATAATGTTTGTTATCCGAATTGATTGTAGGGTTGGCACCCAGTGGTAATTGAGATTTTAGGCGTGTTGTGCTTTACCACAAGAGACCAGTTTGTCGACTACTGACCGTTGATATCGATAGGGTTTCTATTCGACAAGCATCCCTACGCATGATTTCAACATAAGTACGTCGCGTAATAAGATCGACAGTCGTGAATAAGGTCACATCACATAAGTAACGTCGTTGTGATCTGAATGAGACCCTGTTTGATCTCAAGAATGAAGAAATCAAATGTATCACTGACGAGTACGATGTCTAGAACTAATGCTAGATGCAACGGCTGCTTCATTCTAATCGAATGGATGAAGCTTGCCGCCCAAACAAGTTTCGGTGTCGCTCGATTGGCCAACTTGGTCTTTCATATTCACAGCTAACATGGCATAGCTGTGTATTGATCTCAGGAAAGCATCTGGAATTAGCAGGTTTTTTTTGTCACCCTCAACGTACTGTTTTCTTTGTACGTCGTTGTTTTAGGTCCAGTGAGTCTTACAGATGAGAGAAATATGTCCAGCCTGTTTGACTACGTGTTTCCTACGTAGGGATGTCCCAGGGAAGTATTTGTATCTTTTGCGTTCGTTCTGTGTTCATTTTGCAAACACGCCAAATCTAAGGACAGCCATTTCGATTGTTCGTTACCGGTGTGCGGTTTATCATCCTCGGTTCAGTTTAGCCATGGACAGCGTTCAAGAGCCGCGATTTCCTTAGTGTTCTCAGCTAATTGCCTTTCCCTCTTTTCAAACGAAGTTGTTTCTCTCATTTAGCGTACACTTCATGAACACTAACGTCAGAACAATGGAAACGAGTCGCAGTTTAATATAAGTCTGACCTGTTCGAAAGTATGAGGTGGCTAGGTTTCGTATAATGGTGTCCGCTCATCGACATCAATTTGGTGGTCCCTTGAAGTAAGTTCTCATTGGGAAGTTTTAATTACCCTTTTGCCGCCCCCTTTTATGCAGCTTCCCGTGACTCTCACTTCACATTGGAGGGCGGTATTCTACCCTTTTGGGAAGCACTTCTAGAAGGTGCAGTTGGTGTGTGGTCTCTTCGTTCACTAACTTGATCAATGTGAAGGGTTTGGATTGCGTTGCCCTGTATAGTCCCTTAGCCGAAGACGCGTGCATTTCTGCGACTGTCGTGGTTTTTGCTTGATTATTGAATCAAGTTTGCATACATAAGTTTCCGGTGCACCTTCCAAGTGAAACGTGAAACCTCTATTGTTTCCCCACTGTTGCTCGGGAGTTTGGGTGGTGGGGCCATGCTTCGTGGGTTGACTGACCCTTGTTAATGTTGAGTTTGCGCGTTGCAAATCCAGATCCTGGGTCCCCGTATGATGGAAAATACCAATTGCTGTGTAAATCTGATTAATGTTGAAAGTAGGACCACGAATTAATCAACCAGAACGTCGAGTCAGTATCGAATAACGTATTTAACAGGTGCTCGTCTTGTTTAGTGGGAACACAACAGTGTGGTCAGAACACCAGTGTCTTGGGACTGTGTGCTTCATCTGCGGGATGTATGCGGGACTACTGTTTCTAATTTGCAGTGCGTTGGGACTATTTGTTTCAGGTGGCGTTCGACCACAAGTTTCTCATGAACGATTGCTATTAGTTGAGCAGCATCGTTTTATAGTGCCAATGAATTGAATGTAGGTGAAAAATAACGGTTGTTAGTGCCATTACAAACGCGTGTGACAGATTGGGTGCTAAACGAATGGCTCGCATAGTGCGTTCCGACGGATACCTGTTTCATCAGCACGAGATGTGACGGGTGCAATATGTAAGTGCGTTGATGCGATTGCGATTGTGAGCATTCTACGTGTCTGACATCCATGTTTCAAATGAAATACCTGTTTCTGGTGTAGATAATCAGAGGTCGAAGGTATTTTAATCACAGTCGTCTAAGGGCGTTCGAGTCTCTGACGAGGATGTGATTACAATCAGTTTCGACCGTGATTCTAAAGACGTAGATAAATGTCGCCAAAAATCCTAGCTGAGTTAACAAAGCATTCTATGAAGGTAGGGTGGCTTGTTATGAAGGAGATCCTGACGACCGACGGTGTTTAATATGATGGTTCGACTTGCAGACGGAGCGTGCACCTCACTGATGATTCTTAGGTCATCAGAAGTCTTGATGCTGGTTGTCATATTAGTTTATGGGCGTTGGTATGATCAGTTGTTAATCTCACTTGGCTGCTTGAAGATGAAGGCTAGTGTGGATGTACTGTACGGTACGACGAGCACCGAATAAAGATAAGAAGTGAGTATAGAAGGAATGCTCTTTTGTAGGCAACAGCATCTCCACATTTATTAGCGATTTCTTAACCGTAATCAGGTGATTGGTTGTCTATGTGATATTGTGACTTTCCAGAATACCTGATTTGCCACCGTAGCTTTCAAGTTTACGATACCACCAAACATTCGTCGAAATCACTACGTTTGGTTATGTTTATAAATATCTCTCATAGAGAAGGTTTCTCATCTTTTGAATGGTATCCCTTACGGAGTGAGAGAATGTGGGTGCAACGATGTGGTTGCTGATGCTGTTTCTTTACGGTGACTTGACCGCGTTTGTGTCCAAGGGCACGGGCAGTTTCGTCGGAGTTTTCTTTAATCAGTGCATGTCCGACACTGATCTGTGTGAATTAATGATTAACTTGCTTGACCACATTCTGCTAAGCGCAACATTGGGCAAGTATTATGTTTGTCTTGTTTGCTGTTCACTGGCTGCGTCCGCAGTTCCTTTCCATTTCTTACGATGTTGCTCACCCGTGCATCATTGTTTGAAAAAAAGAAGCGGTGCCTCGAATACACTATGTTGATCAACCCTGCTTTTTTCATAACGTCTTGTTGCTTAGTCTGCCATTTTTCACGTGATCCGAACACAAAGTGCAAACTTGAGTTTTTTTGTTAGTTCATTTTCTATATGCCAGTTATCTGCGCTTTAAACGTTTGATGTGACTTCGGGTGTATAACGCTAACGTTCAGCAGTGATCAGTCAGAAGCAATGCACAAATTTCGCCACGAGTTTTTAAATAACTGATCACAGTAGAAAAATGACCGCGAACGTACGAAATTAACAACTCTGAACACGTACGCTGCGGTCACTGCAAGTAATGGGGTTAAGTTGACCGAAATCGTAGTTTGGTGTGACGCGATCCTTGTGGGAGAAAATTTGACACTGGATAGGATTAGAAAGTGTTTTTTTTCTTGGTTCTGTAAGGGGATAGTAAAGATGCCAGCCCTGTGGAGGAAACAACGCTTAACTCTTGGTTAGACGTATGATCCTAAAAGCTGATTTCGCAATTCCGCTGATGCTTTGGTGCCCTTGAAGTTGAAGAGCCTATACATTCAAGCGCAGATACCCCACACTTACCAAACCTCTGTGGGGTTCGTACGTTTTTTCTTGTTTAGGTCACGCAGTTATTCATACGTTTGCGAGTTGAAAGGATTCATTTTGCACTACCACTGGACCCCTCAAGATTTTATGAAGCTGGACGGAGGCGTGGTAGAGAGATCCCGCTTCTCATTGGACCTACGAATCTCGTTAAATAAAACAATATAGTGTGCATTCTTCAGAAAGGTTTGTAATACTTAAATCTTAAAATGTCATAAAATAGTCGCAGGAACCAGGGTAAAAAGGGTGAAACATATATTAGGTACACTCGTCTGTTGTCATTATCAGGAAACGCTCTGTTGTTTGGTCGGGACGGATATCGTACGTCTGAGACAAGGTTTGGAATACCTCAGACGTAGTCCCTACTGTAATAAGCGTTCGAAGTCTGTGGGAAATGGCCGGCAGCTAGTTTCCCGAAAGGGATGATGCTTCCTGTATTGTGTTGTCGACGAGTAGCTCAGTAATACTGTCACAGCCCAGACGTGCACACTGGCTATTTCGAAAGCCTGAACAATAAAGAGTTCTACTTCCTGTGTAAACGGTAATACCTGACTCGGTCCCTCGCTCGTTAGCAAGCAGATACAAGTATCTTGTTGGAAAACCTGGATATTCCAACGGGTACAATCGCTTACCAGTCGCGGATCTCTCGAAAGTTTGGTTTTGGCGCTTACTAATAACGGAGGTTATGAAGAGGCACCTTGGTTTGTTTTTACTCAACCGGAAAGTGTGTGCAATTTGATTCACTGTCCCTTATTACGTCGATATCAACTATGGTAATACGTTATTTCTGCTTTAACTCTCTGCTTTTGAGATGACGAAAACATTTGAGATAATCGCGGTGCTACCAAGGGCGTGGATGAAGTGCAGTTTGCATACTCTTCATCCAGCAGGAATTCTTTTCCGGTGTGCGCATGTTTTTTCTTAGTGGGGAAAATGCATTAAACACCGATCGTTATGAGTATGACATGATGGGTGAGGCAGCCTTCTTTTGCAAGAACCATCTAGCTACACGAGTTTGTGATTGTTTAGTGCCTGGTTTTGCTTCTACTATCCTTCGGTTGATTTCCGCTTTCGGCTTGCGGTGGATATGGAAGTATCATATAATCATGTGGATCACACACTGTGGTAAGCTATAATAATATCTGTAATCCCAGCTAAAGAATATCCATTCAACGTAATTTGACAGGCAAGCGCTACAGACGTTGTTCATTTTTTTTTATGGACAGCTGTTTAGGCGACAGTGGTCTATCCAGGTGGGTCAAATTTCTTGCATTCATAATGCGGTGTTGAATCACACCTTCATACCTCTCTGCACGGGAATTCGACATTAAGTTTGAAATTCATCTTGGACAATGCCTTAGGGTTGATCACGTACGGCCGTCTTAAAAAAACGTCAATTGAGAAATGTATCAGTGTCCAGATGTTTCGAGATTAAGAGGGTTCACTTCAGTTCTTCAGGAAGGTGACGTGCATCACTCTGTGGCAATTTCACGGATGTTTGACATAGGAGAATGTGCAAGAAAAGAAACAGTGCTGAACGGAAGGGCTAAAATGAGATTTAGTTAATGCGGACCAAAATGTTAATCCGAATGCACTGAAAAAGACCGTTTTCTGAGAGATATGTGATTGCATCGAAGTGGAGCGCTTCATGCCTTAGGTGACGCTGGCTGTATTTTTGCTTCAGGGACCCCTTGTTGTGATTGATTACCTGGAAACATTCAGATGAAGTGCTACATCAGTTTCTCAATGCATGTCATGTGTTCCTACAGTCGACTTTCGAAAACAGCTTAATCATGGCTACTAGTGATTTTCTTTGGGGCGTTATGTGCCATGTTCCCGACTGCTTATCGACTTTGTCTGTTGTTGGAAATTGGAGTCCGGCGCAGGTCTGACGATATCGCAAAAAGCTCAGTACATTGACTGGACAATGCTTAAGCTACGATAAAAGCGGCATGCCGATTCAGACTAACTGGGGTCTAGTGTTTGATTGAGGTATGGGACTGATTTTCACAAACTGAACATCATTCATACTTCGTCGCAGCTTTTGCGTCCGTGTGCACTTTCAGCTAATCGATTACAAAAAGAATCATTACAACCAAGTCCTATTGTCTCTGAAACTCATCACAATTTCTTCCCCGTCCAGGTTGGAACTGTTGCCTGCTCTAGCCTAGATGTGGGGTCTTGGTTATTGGGTTTTCAGTTAAGTAAACTCGGACGGTATTTTTCTGCCTTCGAAATGATCAGGCAAGGTGAACGCTGTGGAGACGGGACCACTGCCGAACTTTCGGATGTAGTGATCTGGCCAGGCTCAGTGTGAAGTTAACGGAATAGTGGTTGGCACGCTCGCGTTGTAATCAGTATGGTCAGACTACACGCTTTTGTCCCAACCAAGCTATGCAGTTCTGATGAGCTTCACCAAAAATGAACCTATTGTCTAATGTTTCCTTTCCAAGCGGGTTAGTTGGAAGGTTTATCTGGCTGCATAGGCTGTGAGTGGTGTTTACTTTGGAACCGGTTTGTTCGCCGAAGCCAGGAACGCTTGCATCACCAAAGCAGTAAACGGAAGAGAATATTCTTTTGTCGGTGCGATAAATAGCAACAGGATATCCACGAACAAGTTTGCAAATTTCCAGTAGGCAGCGGATCGAAAGCCGAATCCTTTCACATCGTTCGACTTTACGTAATTCTTAAGAGCGACTGTTTTCTTCCGTTCAGCAAATTTTCGACGATACGACTGAAAATTTAAATTTCTCTCTGAGAATCGTTTGCTGCTTGTGTGTATTCATAAGGATACAATCATACTGATGTCGTACAGTAATCTTTATCCGGTCAACAACCGCAAAAATCAGCCCTTATATAAACATTAGAGGAAAGGGTGAGGGGACAGACGATCAGATTGCGTGTGAATGTAAATGAGTATGTGATTATCTTTACTTTTTTTGTGTGCTTGAACCAGCTGTCATTTATTATTAGAAACGTTGGAATTGACGTTTGATAATTTGCGGGGTAGTTTCAATCAAACGATCAAAGTTCTCATTGGGTGTTCAGAATGAGCTTTTCGTTAATTTGGCATTGTATCAGTGGCAACGATAGACATTCTGTAATTGGAAATTGAACGTCATTCCTGTTTGATCACAGCCTTCACATTCAGGTAGACTTTTTAGCCAGCCTCTTTCAATAAGAAGCAGGTTCAACGAGATCAGAGATTTCGATTTGTCTCAGATGTGCTAATCGCGGGGCTATCGATTGTAGTTAACAGGACAGTTACTGTCTCCTCTCGAGACGATTGGGAACCTGATCATTGCCAAATTGGTTGAGCGTTCAGATATAATTCGGTCGTATTTAATGTGTAGTCAGTGGCGTGGTGGTCAACACGGTTGCCTCATGAGTGCGTGGCCGGAGTTCTAGTCCCGGCAGTGGCAAAGATATGCACTACTGACCGGTTCTAATGAGAGCGAAACTCGAGTCTAGTGCTTCTTTTTGAAGGGGGGCTGACTGGAGAGTATCTGAATGCGAGGACTGCTATCGAGTTTGAGTGATATTCAATTTGAAATCAACCAAATCCCCGACTGCTCATCAGTAATTTGTAATTGATTAGGACGCTTTTCGGTTGTATCTATTGGGTTGGGGTTTTATTTGTCATTTTTGTAGTAAGCGCCTGGTATGGTGCATGGGAGCATTTTCGAGCCATGCTGATAAATATGTTACTGTGCGCTCGATGTCCAATACTGTGAAAGCATCAGTTGGCCGAAACTCATGTGCTTTTGCATGGAACCTCTTATTCGCCCCCAGTTTCAACATTAAATTTACACCTCACGTTAAGTGGGAGGATTGTGTAGACAGTACGGCTGTTCGTATTTTCGATAATTTCGGATGTGATCAGTTGCTTACGTGATAAAGTCTAAGTCTGTGATGGTTGAGCCACACGCTTCATGTGACAATGAGCGCTTGTCATAACGGGCATTGTTTACATATACCATCATGGGTTTTGCAAAACTGCGCGGTGGTCACATGCATAATTTCAGCTTTGTGGACTTTGACTAGTCGAGTTAGTTAATTGTTTATGAGTTACTGGGTCAGTTATGGACTTCATATTTATTCGGGTCAGTATGACAATGTGCCATAGTTAATAATACATCTGAATCAACACTGTGGAAGATTTAGTCGATTTTGCTTTATCATTTTGTGTCCTTTTTTGAATATTTCTGGTTATTTGTTGTTTGTCGTTTCCTCAGCCTGCTTCGTGCATTAGGGGTTCTGTTTGGTTTTTGGTCCAAATGCAACTTTTGTTCTTCTTCATTAATCCTATCTGAAGTGTTGAATTTTTCTTGCCTTGTATTTTCAGTAGCCTTCTCAGTTTACAACTTACCATTCATACCTCTCGATTTTCTGTTTCCTAAAGGTAAGAATTTCACTGTCAAATTAACTTACCAGTATTGACCAGTTTGATCATAAAGTGCTCCACTCACACGATTCCTGGTCGTATTCATTCGGATTTACAGTGATTAGGAGGTGCGTGAATGGAACTACAAGTGATGGGGCGCAAGATGCTTTTGGTAACTGTTATGCGCAGGCTCCTTTTGGTTTCGGTCACTGTGACAGATTAATCAAAATGAGATATCACCAACCATGTATGCGTAGTATAGCTGCTGGAAGATCCACATTGTAAAGGACCAGTGAAATTTCCTGCACCTAATTCTATTCCGTGGTAAACCACATATTCTGACAAAGTTAAGCATTTTAGAATAACTCGGCTCCCGAACATGTTCTCAATCTGTTTGGGGCCTGCTGGACAAATTGAGCCGGTAATACCGATCGAAAATATGGCTGTGTATGTGGACTTTACTCACAAAACGGTGATCCAAAAATACGTAGCCAGTGGTTGTATCCAGTCACATTTACAGATAAATATCAGTTCCCGATTTCTAGTGCTTTCTAAAAATCTCAAGGTGAGTTATGGCTGTTGTCTGTTGAAATGGAAACCGTCTTGGATACGCGAGTAACTAAAGGGAGTAACCAAGATTGTCTAGGTTGTGATCAGTTGAATTTGTGAACGTTATCCTATTAGACGGCAGTCGGCCATGGTTTTGGTATGACAAACCCTTGCTATATATTTCAGTCGGAATTCGTTCAAATTTCATCGTCCTACAGAAAATTATTTACAATTCTGTCTTGTATAGTTTAGGGGTAAATGATATGCGACCCGCACTTTTCTGCTACTGTTTATACCAGACTCAAGAAAATGGATGTTTGCTATTCCCAAGTCTGACGTTGGTCCCGAATGTTTCATGCGAACATCTGAGCGAGTAAAATCAAAGCATTGGCAACTGAGCCACTTAGTGAGCAGCAATGCTCTACCTGGTCAGCTGCGTGGTTTGACAACAAGCTCATATTGCTACAGCAAAATAAATGACTCAACGTAAAACGACCATTACAAGGGTCTGTGCTCTCCAGTACGCAAACTGTCGATAGGTTACTGCTCCAAAAACTATCATAGTCCATCAGGACTCAAGATCATGCTGTCTTTAACGGAAAATAACTGAGAACTGCCGTTTACGTTTTAAATGAGGTGGAGTAGTCTGATTTCTTAACCACTGTTCGACCGCTTCATTGTAAATCTTATCGAGTGTTGAAGTCTGGTACAGTTACGTAAAGATTGCTATGCTTTCCTAGTCTGAGTGCCCATTTTCAAACAGGTGGAATCCAGAACGTTGTTTCGACCACAGTTGGTCTTGACAGCTGTGATATAACTTCAATTCACATTTAACCTCGGAAACATACAGTATCACTGTAACGCAACGAGTGTTATATCAGAACAGCATTGAATAGAGTAGACAATGGGGGATTGTGTTGATCAATAAAAAGTAGTAGAAACTGATTTTTGTTTGGGCTGTATTTTTTTATGTTGTCAGTCGGAATATAAGATGTGTGCATTAGCGCACTGCACGAAGTTAAGGGTAAGTTATTTACGTTATTCGTAGCATAATGTGGACAAGCGATAGAAACTGGTTGACCTCGAGTAACTCTGACCTACAGGACAATTAGTTGAGCTGAAATTCACGCTAGTGCACGTGCGGTCGTATTACACTAAAGTTAGGTCAAAAACACAACCGAAATTCTACTGAATATTTCCTCAGATTAACTTGACCTTATAGGAATTATGTACCCGGACGTTTCAAGTTGATCTTATCCTACGAATTGAAAGTTACAACATACTGCTGTTATGGTTGTTTGATCCGGACATCCAGTTTCAGAAGAAGGACGATTAAAAGTTATTTTCAGTCGCAATCCCTGCTAGTTTTTCCGATTGGCAATTGTCAAGTTCCTCGGTGTCAATTTAACTAGGTGAATCGATTAGTGTCACTTCCTGTTTGTAGCTATCCCGACACTTTTCCACAGTCTTTGGTGATTTAGTAGGACGTGCAAGCATACATAAATTTTCCGTAACTCACTTTCGGACCAGTACAGCTGTGGTGATCGTAATATCAACCAGACTTAATGTAGGAAAATAGTTTACCTAGTCATTTACGGCATGCTACTTTGTTGGCTGGTCCACGATGGCTGTTCATCGATCCAGCTGAATTGAGACCAGAATAGTTTTGGCACCTGGACAAGCTACTTTTCACTGTATGATACTGGATCAGTGGACTTGATCCCAATTTCTTCGATAGTACGGATTAATGTTACACTGACTGCCTTAGCTGGATTACTGGGCGGGTGATAGGCCAGTCGAGGATTTTCATCATTGTACTCCTGGTGTCGGCTCTTTTCCAAACAAAGGCAAGGCTGTTGACCAATTGTGTTCTGTCGTGTCCCATTCAGCATGTGTGCTGTCCCCGTATCCAACTCACTGAAGCCAAAGCTTTGCGGTTCTCTAGCAAAAACGAACTATAGTTTCGGATCTTATGCGTATCTATCTGTTCGGTCAATTGTTTCTTTGGAATAGATTTTACTAATCACTCTTTCTGTAAGTTCTTGAAAACGGATCCGGGAACACCCCATCCACATTGGTTGGGACAAGGTGAAACAGAGTTTACTCCGCGATACTACGAGGTGCAGCGTTCAGCGAATTCAAAGTATACGGTACTTTGGTTTTCAGTCACATTTGTGAATATACGACATTGCCGAGAAACTTCAGATATGAAGGTACGTTGTCACTTCCTGAACCATCTCTCTCTATATGTGAACTTCAGTAATGAAAGACGATCTTGAATTTGATCTAACCAAGACCTCATAAGAATGACTGTGGTTAAATCGTTAAATCACGTGAGGCTCAATTTTATCAAACATAATCACACCTAACATCGAGCAGAGTGAAAAGAAGCTCCTTTCCCAACTACATCTCAGTCGAACCGTGTAAACTTTGTTGATGTAATGTTCGAAAGGCTGCACTGTGTTGTGTAAGAAACTCAGTAGTGGTGGTGGTTAGTGGAGTATTTTCAGTGAGAAGCAAGATCAGTGTGTCTATGCTGAATGATGCGCAAATGCTTATTCTTATATCGGCACACGTGACGGATTTTCTTAATGATTTATCAGGAGGCATGGGCATAGCAGCGTTGTTTTCTCAGAAACAACATCCGGATGCATTTGGACCACATTACGACAGTGTTGCTCTTTCATGGAATGCATGTGATAAACAATCTAGCTGGTAGTAATGAAATTAAACTGATCCGGGATTTCTGGGATGTGTTTGCTTGGCAAGCGTGCATTAATACTGGGATCTGCGGTTCTCTTGCGAAGCTGTGGGATAAACCAAGGCTAGTGCGGAATACTCCGAGTGTGGTCCTCCTTATTTTATCGTGAAAATGTTCCGGAATGATGCTCCGAATTTTCAGTGAGGACCGGAAGAAATAGGTTCCAATATTTACCTCTAGTGAGTCACATGTCCATGTGATACTACAGTTTTGTCATTATTGTTTTTGTGATTTTCTTGATTGGTTCATCAAGAATGAATTGATGTCAATAAGACTTTCATTATTGTGAGATGTAATAATATATAGGCCAAAAAGTGTGGGATCTGCATCGTAATGTGCTAACATAATTTGTAGAACATTTTTGCTTAGAGATCAGGCTCCACGGACCAGATAAATGCATTTTATTTAAATTGCATTGTGCCGCTCAGGCCTGTCGCGCGTTACAGAAGCGCGTTTGTCGAGGAGAGCATAAAACAATTTGCTTTTCCTAGGGCGCCTCGACAAAGTTTGTTCACGTGACCGGTCAGCATGTCTCGTTCGTTCATCTGACTCAGTACAACTCGATAGCTTTCGTCGTGTTGAACAACAAACACCAAAACAGTTGTCGATCGACTAGAATATAGAAGGCGGATTGGCGATTGCACTCTGAGGAGTTGAGTGGATGATAAAATCATACGTAAAACTTGAATATCCATTCCATATATGGAATTGCTAACATTTTGGAAGTTGGCTGTACGAACGAAAGTAGCGTGCGTGGACGAGTGAGCATTGACAGTTGAACAAACCACTGACAATGTTTGTCGAAACAAGTCATAGAAACAGCAAGTTGACTGATTGAGGTTGTTGTAGTAGGCCTGGACTAGGTCGATAAAGTTGATGTGAAGTATGTATATCGGATTCGTGTGGATTGAACGCTGTCTGTTTTTGGATCCAGATTCGTATGTAGTAAACGCTTACATAGCGGATGTAGCCAGCAAACAGTAGGCAACCATATCGAAAGCTTCACATGTCACCGTAGGTATAACTGAACAGGTTGTGTAGAGTCGAAATAAACTAACGGACTGAAACACGGTGAAGATAAAGTCTGAAGAAACTTTGATCACGGTGTTCGTCTATAAGTGGGAGAATGAAGGAAAAATGATTTTGAAACATTTCTTTGGTTACAGCAGTGAATAGCAATGCGGAATCTCAGATATTAACAATGAGGAAATTCTGTATTTATCAGGAGAACCGAATGATTTAAGAATCACTAGTGTTTACACGCAGCCCCATCCTACTGTGCACGGAATCGAACAAGTTCGAGTTAGCAGTTACGTCATTTTTTGGACATGTTCAGTCGACAAGTTGACGTCGAAATTCCGTCAGCACCGCAAGTCATTTTTTCATCTTTTGGAAAGATAAATATTCAACATACCATGTTGTTGAC
>JTDE01001331.1:117372-137577 GCA_014338405.1 Paragonimus skrjabini miyazakii | reverse complement strand
TTCAGAAAACTAAATAGCATTATTTTTCATGAAAAATTTGTTCTCATGTGTCGTAGAAGAAAGTAAACCATTCAGATGCAAGAACATCACAATGCATTTTTTATTTCGTCGTGTTAAGTACGAGCCACCTTCAGCTCTATACCCTAACATACGATATAAATGAGAAGTAAGTGAACACCTAAAGGACAAATTTATTAGATTTCCGAGATAACACTAATTTAGCAGGGGGCGAAACAGGAAATAAGTTTGTGGCTGTTACAAGAAGGAGAAAGATCTTTGCTTATGCATTTCCCTGTGCTTTTCCGTGACCAATTGTGTTGAGTGATTTATACCTGTACAGAAAAGGTGAGTGGAAATAATAGGACAATGTGATAATGCTGCTGACTGTAGTCATATCGGCAACGAACACTGGAATACACTGAAACAACGTTCCGTAGATATGTTCATTTAATGACCTGTGGGACTAGACTAGAATGACGGTTAGGAAACTCGTAGTGCACGCTATCTGTCACGTATCTGCCGGTGGAGTATTGTTTTAGAACTGTAAACCGATTTAGCCGTAACTACAGAGTTGGGCGATGTGTTCCATTGTGAACAACTAACTGTGAAGCAGTCCTGTTTACAAAGTTATCTTCCCATTTCGTTACTCAATTTCAACTGGCGACCCCGTAAACATTCATCCAGTGGATGACCTGGAGAGTGAAGTATGTTGTAGGTGAGAATAAAGTCTCTTCTAGGGTATCTTCAGTTTATTAAGAGCTTACCTAATTCTGTCAGTCTGAGTAGGGTTTGTTTCATAATGTAAGATGGCCTACTGATGAACGGCGATCATTATATAGGGCCCTTGGTAAGCTACAATGTGGAAGAGCTATAGCGGAGCTGCCTACAATACCGAAAGCTTATCTAGTCCTAGTAGAAGTTGGGGCAATACAGATAACCGGCAACTGAGTCATTACCTCAGTTATTTATAGCTAATGTTTCGTCTACTTGGTCGGTATGTTAAGGCGCCAACAACTCAACAGTACTGGCGTCCACTGTGTTTACTGCATGTCTGACTATGGATTGCAGCGTCCCTAGTCATGCAGGTGGAGAAACACATTAGTGGGACGTTTGCAAAGTCATCTGAGTGACCGAGAACGCGTGGGTGCGCGCGCACCACTTCTCACATACACGACAGCTCATTAAAGGTACATGAGGATTGCCTTAAAGGTCCGAACTCATTTAGACTGGTTGATACTGCAATCCCCTTGGCTGTTTCAATCGGAGTTTAGCAAGTTAAGACTGACGTACGGCATGCCGTGTTCACTAGGTCAACCACAGAGGCTTCCTCATCCATCCTGCCTTTAAAGAATTGAGAAACCCAGACTAATGCGAATCACTTCTACCGAAGAAAGCATTTTCAACACTTTTCTGGCCTCATGGTATTTTACAGTGAGTTACTTCCTTTCCTACTTAGGGTACTACCGTACTAAGATCACAGAGTGGTCGCTGGTCAACTACTGTTTCATAGTTGACCGGCACCTGTGTTCTGCGTGTGCTGATTCTCTTGAGATTTGTGGAGCACAGCGGAAACGCGTTGATTAATTCAGCCGGAGTACACTATCTGGAATGCTATTATAATTCAAGTTTTCAGGACCATTGTTTTCAGAGCGCAACACGCTGTCTTTCTGAGTCAACAAATCAGAAAGACGCGATCACTACCAATCATGAGTGTCCTAAATACTCCAGTGCAATTGGTTCAGCAGCCGTCAATCAAAAAAGGAACCACACCGATCAAACTCCTGACATGATGCAGTTGTATTTCTAATTGTCTAACCGTTTTTTCTCTATATCTACAAAGGTGTCTATAGTTCGAAATAAACCAACTTTATCCACGGATTCTGTTCTTTTTTTTCTGTGCTGAGGCTAGCTTTGGTCTCGATCTAGACCATTAATTGTCGATAGTTTGACCAGCTAGACAACTACATGCTTGTCACAGCAATACAGACTATGTGTTCAAAGTTAGTAAAACGGTTTTCCTTTTTATAAATCAAAACATCGTATAGAGAACACGAAGTTCTCGAGATGAATTCCATTAGCACACTCTTCAATCGGAAAGCTGTAACAAATGAAAATGAAACGAACAATCGGTTGACCGATAAACAAAGGAATACTCTTCGGTGATTTTTAAAACGAGCTTCATCTTATTTAGGAAACTGAATGTAGACGTGGACGTAAAATGGATTCTTGAGATAGGTGGTCAAAAAGACTCAGTGAATTTAAACATTCTGACGCCGTTTCACGCAGTGGTCACCTGAAACAATATAGATAACCCTGCTCTGTGTCTGATCAGGGCTGCCGGTCTAACGATCGAAGGCGCTGCGCTTCGATTGATTGGTGCACACCTGTTGTCCGGTTGACTCACTGACTGACGTAGCCAGTGTGGCAGATTCGCCTTGGTTCGTATATGCAGTCATCTGTCTGTCCATACAGTGTACGTGTCACTGTAGCTGCTGGTGAGCGAGTAAATAAAGTGAGTGACCAGAAGAGTAGACTGGTGTTCTAACCAGTGTCGATAAGTATTCCTCTATTTGTTGGTCAGTCGTTTGTCCGTCTCGTGTTCACGCGTTTGCGATTGAAAGAAATGTACGAATTAAATTAATCTCTTGAAGTTTTTTGCTCTCTTTACAATAGACGGAGTTAGATGAAGTGTAGAAGATATCCGCCTAGTTCCAACCATGTTAACTGTAGAAGCAATCGTTAGCATATCTACAGTTTTGTATTATCACGCACGCGCAACCGGGAAAGCATGTCGCACATGACGGGCGAAAACCCTATCGCTGTCTTTAACCTGAAGTCAGCGATATTGGGTAGTCGTCTACGGGGAAGGTATCCAGAAAAATTTCCTCACTCCGATACGATTACATTGAATTCTCTGGTTTATCATTTTTCATTGCTGCTTTTTACCCTGTTCATCAGCTGCACGTTGCTGTCATATGCTGATGACTGTAAAATGTGAACAATCATACCATCGTATGAAAATAAGTCCCTTCGTCAAAGTGATTTCTACCCTCTTATTGAAAAGGGAATATGTTGCCAGTTAACGAGTCTACCTGTGAGATGTTACATATCCATCATAATCCCCCTCATTATTAACACGTTAGTAATATGAACCTTTTCGTGGTGGAATCTGAGAAGGAGCTGAGCATCGTTGTCGCGGTTTATCTATACTTTCGACCGAATTGTGAGTCAGCGGGTAAAAGCGTCAACATTAAACTGGGCTTGCTCAGAAGAATTCCCGGGACCGTTCACCCTTCGTTCTTCACAGCAGTTTGTTGGTGGTATGTCTGTCACTTTTCTAAAGCTAAACACCTAATAACATGCTTCTGTGACGAGACTCCCTTAGGTTTGAATCACTCTAACGTGCAACAAACAGGATCCATGGTTTGCTCAGTCATTCTTACCAGGCAAGGTTTAACCGCTCCAATGCATTGACATTTACCTGTAAACAACTGAGGGGGTCTCATTTTAGTATCATACCTCCGACGAAAGCCTACATCCCACTTACGGCTTGCTTAAGAATTCACATACCGCTGGACCTCGTGGGATTACGTCGAAATTAGTTCACTAGTGGAGCTGGCAGACAACGTTTTTTCTGTAAGTGTGTGCTCCATTACAAAGCCCTTTTTTCAGGACATACGTGACGCTTGAAACGTGCTATCCTTTATGTTGGAACTAAATATATCCCTGCCTAAGAGTCCACAGGCCCTGCTGGCTTCTCTTGAAAATCTTGTACACGAGTACTCGTAACCAAAGAACCCACTTTCGAGTAACTACTCAGTGAGAACTGCCTGGGTTTACTCGCCGTTGACGAACAATCGTGACGCATGACTGAAGGAGTTATAGGCGAAATTACCACTTATATCTATTCGACTTACTGCCTATATGCTCGTTTCGATTACCTTTCTCCCTACGTACAGACACTCTCCTTGCTGTTCCACTCGGCTCAAAGTTCATTCTCTTTCAAGCTTATCTACTCCCTAGTCCTTATCAGATCTTAACGGAGAAATTACCGATGTTGGTTATCAAGGTTTCTCCGGTGGAAATTACTTACACAGTCCACACCAATTGATTGCATAATTAACGACGTGGGATGGTGAAGAGGAACGGACCGCTGTATCTGATCACCCGGCAAAAGTAGGCATAGAAGGAAATACTTCTTGCAAAGTGTAAGTGTTGTCTAACGCAGACATAAGTTGTATACCAGTGGGACATATACAACAACGACAATTCATAAGGCCATTTGTGAACCGAATAAGAATTAATGATTTCACGGTGATAGGTCCGGGGATTGTCAATAAATTATAGGTGGTAAAGCACTTGCCGCGTTGAGGCATGGTGTTTCTGTCGCTGGTTCGAATCCAGCTGACGCCCTCCCTTTTCACAACTGGGTCTCAGATAAATTCATAACTCAGCCAAACTACTTATTAGTAGTACACTATGAATAGTCTACTGGTTGTATCAGCGTATTTCAAGTGCGTTCACAACCTCTTGTTTTTGAGGAATGAGGGAAGAAGTTAGTGTTCCATCGTAGAAAGAAAATCAAGAGTTTCATGAAGGGCTAGATAAAAAAAATACGCACATTTATTATTGAAGTTTTCAACAGGCATATCTGAAAGTTAAAGCTATTGAAAAACTTCCGGGATTACAGAGTGACAAGCAGTGGTTTCGTAAATCCACACTAACTGATACAATCCTTGTCATCAGTAACAACATGTTCTTATTTGATGTATATTTTTTTAGTGAACCTTATACATACTTACAGGTGTTCAGCTGCATAACAGATGATTTTTCAGATCACGTTTGTCAGATAGTATTATCCTCGGTGGTACGAAACACTAGAAGTTGTCTGGGCCACGACATTGTTTATAAAATTTAAACGTATGTGCGTTTCCATTGAGGTTTCATCGGCTTTGACATTTTCGATCGTTATGATAGAAGATGCAATTGATTACGGAACAATTTATGATTCTGTATGCACCAATCCATGCTAATTAGATGCTAGCAGTCACTTGACTAACACGATCGAACCAAGTTAACTGGCTAGTCTACATACAGTATAAACAGTTGGTCACTTACGGTACGTACAGAAGGCTGGCCAACACAGCTTTGGAGTGCGGCGCTTGTTTAAGCTCATGATAAAGTAGTATTTCATCGGATTTCATTGACATTTTTGTATAAACGGAAAAAGTATAACAGCGTGTGTCTAGCTGAAGGAGTAACATGGAGCGGTTCAATGCCTATCAACTAAATTCATTTATTATAACTTTTCGAGCCTTCGGAATGTTTGAGTAGCTCTGCTTGCGGAACATTTTTCGCGTTCAGGCAGGTTGTTTCCG
Source organism: Paragonimus skrjabini miyazakii (assembly GCA_014338405.1). Lineage (NCBI taxonomy): Eukaryota > Metazoa > Platyhelminthes > Trematoda > Plagiorchiida > Troglotrematidae > Paragonimus > Paragonimus skrjabini miyazakii. The sequence continues at coordinate 132,199 of JTDE01001331.1, read as the reverse complement.
CCTTTCATTCAAGTCCAGTCCGGGCCCGGGTTTGTTGCATATGAATCTCTTTCGAATTTAATGGAATATATCTTTCAGCTAATACAATTTTGATTCAACATATGCGCCTCCTTGTTGGTTATATACGGCACATAAGTTATGATGCTTCCAATGTTGACTGTTAGCCGTATGTTTGTGCGAGGTAATGGAGAACTAGTTCAATCACTTCGAAGAATGGATTATGAATCATCCGAGTCTATTCTGGATGCTTTGCATGCATCAGGCAGTAAACGTTATCGACAAAGCTATCTATCATTTTATAGTTGGTAACTTCATCTTAATTATGCATCCAATCGGAATTTCGATCTGGATAATTTACCAGGAGCACGTCTGACTTCGACTAATAGTAGACGTAAACGCCGGCCACACTTTCAGAGGTATCTTTGTTGGCCATCGCACCAATGACTTCACATTAAGTGTGGCAGAAGTCTAATAGGCAAAAACTCAACCACATTCGTTCAAGTTGCCATGTTGTCCCGAGAGGAGACACACAAATTATCTTGGTAATTCCGGTCGATAATCTTATGGTTAGGACTTCTGTTCATGTTAAAATCACGGAGATGCGTAAACCCATTCAGTAATATAATGGTTACCAGTGAAGGGTAAATGATGTAGTTTGATGTGAATTAAACATCATTTAGCTGATCGTAGGTTTAGCACTTCCATGGATTTCCTAGATAACCTTTTTCGAAAAGAAGCAATGTACTCATTGGTCGCTCTTATTAGAGGTCGTCACTAGTGCATATCCTTGTTACGAGAAAGATTCGAATTGCTACCACATTTTTATTAGACAGTCGTGTTGACTACTGCAACATTGATTTCATGTTGAGCAAGACTGAAATTTCATACACAAATGTTCCGCCACATTTTCCTATGAGTAGTGCACCCATGATTGGCTGTAAAATTATTGAAACCCGAATCCAGTACCTCTTTTGGAAAAGTGGTGCCTGAGAAGTCTATGGAAATGCAAACGCGGCGATCAGTTGTGAGCGGGGTTCAGTTTGCATTCACCTAAATTACTCTGCTACTACCTGTGACATTCGATGCATTTATCCGTCGAATTTGCGTTTGGGATTGAAATTGAGAAACCGAGTTCCCTTTAGTCTGAGCAGAAGACAGACAGGCAGCGATACGTTTTCCTTTTGTTTGCCCTCATCAGTCATTAAGTCAAAATGTACGAGTACGTACATCGGACAGTTGGGATATCAAGTATTACGCAGTAAATATAGCAGCTACCCGATAGGTTGCATCGACCACCTTTGTTCTCATAACACTGGCTGTTAATTCTAGACAAACATTACAATTGAACTAAACCACTATATAACCGAAATCGCGAAAATGGTTCCTCTTACTAACCCGTCTCCAATAGTGTGTATCAGTTCACTGGTAAGTAAAGTGACGCACATGCACGCGCAATAGATCAACAACCATCTTACTGAGTTGCCGGAAACACCTCGAAACGACTGACAGATTTGTTCACTCAACAGCCTCATCTTGGTGAACGAGGTGTTCGAAATTCTACTTCTTTGATTGACGAACCGTCATGACAACAGATCACTAGGCTGGCTCGGTTAGCTCATTCAAGCTGCGGTTGAGCAATCGGAACTTGAAGTTGTCTTTTGAGAGGCGATGCTTATTTGCACGTATCAGCTAAAGACGTATGGACAAAAGTGACCGAGGCAAACTGTTGGGTTACCGTGGGTCTGAGTATGTGCGTCTGTTTCAGTTTGTCTGATGCCTAATATCTCTGTGTTTCATGTTTGCGATTGACACGAGGAAACAAACATTTTGGCTTAAATGCCTTCTTTTTGTTCTGATTATATGAAATGGAAACATTTATTGGACATGTTGTTTACATGCAATTATTGGATTGTTATCTATCACCTGGAAGTGAGTTTAGAGATGTCTATTCAAAACGGCAGTCGCTTAAATCCCTGAAAAAATTCTTTAATACAGTGAAAATTATAGGATGTTCAAAAGATGTTTGTTTCACTGGTATATTGCCATTAGATGTGATAGTATTTCTCTTGGCCTAGATCAAGTATGTGACGATTTGTTTGTTGTTTGTGTCAAGTTTGTAATGCTTGTCGCTACCGTCTAATAGACTGACGATCACTCGATGAGTAGCACTCCAAAGCCGATTTGTTTTCTGCATACTGAATGACTGCGATCATTGTTTTCCTTTCTGCGAATGCTTAGCGGATAGCAACTGAACTGTGTGGAAAAGGTTGGTACTTTCATTTTTCCGTGCAATGCATTTTGGCTATATAGACACTATAGACACCGATTGATACGTGAGTTGATGGAAAAACGTGGTAACTGCCTATGGTACATTGTGTGAAAATATTTTTGGAACAGGCGAAACACAAGTTGGAGTCACATATCTCAAAGGAAAGACCAAACACCACATGTGAGTTATGTGAGAAGCCGTAGCCCACATTATGTCAAATGGGATGTTATGCTAGAATGTCCAACGCCTATAATTCACAGGACTAGGAAGCCTCAATCGTTTGTTTCTTACTAAAACTGTGTACCAATGCAGTCATTTATGAGGTACTGTGGGGAACTACAAGATCGTTAGGCTGAAAGTTCATTAAGTGGACGGATCTCTGGCAATAAATGCAAGTTGTACTGTTCTATACGTTGGAACTGTTGTTAGCATAAAGTACGCAAACAGCCCGATACCTGTGATGGACGATCATCAAGATGTGAAGGCCTTTGCTTTGCATAATGAACTGGAATTATTGTGAGAAAGTGAGGATATTCTGTCAAACATTCAAAAGCCTTCTGGCTCATTTCTGCTACTCACAAGTCACTCTGGAGATTCAAAGCAAGTGTGTGCTCTAGCAACAAATATAGTTCTCATATTTTGTAGAAACTGACACAAATCAACTATGAATCGTGCTTCCCCATCACTCGGCCTATTTTTAGTTGGCGAAGATGTTAGAGCGCCGTTAAAACGAGAACTGTAGAATCAACGGACAACTCGCAACTGTGACCATTTTTGTGCAACGAATAATTTATGAAGTCTACATTTTTGTTAAAGATATTTGGAATCTAGACTTGTTTTACATTGTACTAACCACATTGCCATAAAGGTTTTTACCAGGTGATGTTTTACACTATATGATTGCCTGATTAGCGATATACTTAGCAATTGCTTAGGTACATTCATGTTTGTGAGTAGGTGTCCATGTGAAACATCTTTGCGTTTATGGCTGTCTCAAACTATCTTCCATTCCGTCCAATTAGGCTTGCCATAGATAGCTTGTCGGCTTGCTTTAGTGTTTTGTTCATTCACAAGTCGAAAGTTCAAAATAACTATACGCACGACTTCAGCACACTGAATGAAGAGATTCTTTGAGATGTGAGCAAGAAAATTGCAATCACTAAGTCAAGCAACAATTTTGGTAAATGTGTTAGTTTTTCCTATAAAAAGCCAGCAAACTAAGTGATCACTGACGTATCGCAATAAGGTTGACTAAACAAGGATCTGCAAGAGGAATCGAACAGGTGAGATACATGAAAGAGACGTTTGAGAATAAGTTTATCGCATGCACCCAGACCTCGTTAAAGTGTGATAAAATAGAGATGAGCGTTGACCAGCACAAACTATAAGACAAAAGACCATATACCTAAATAAGATTTTCTAATTCTTTATAAACAGGCCTCCAAAACAAAAGCAAAAATGCCACAGCTAACTTCCTTAATCGTTTCACATAAAACATCGAAGATTCAATTCTGAGCACTACAATGATCATGTATTTAGGTCGTTGTAAATCTGAAACATTAAATTCAGCTGAATATGTATCGTGAACACATAGTAGACTAGTTTGGTTACGTTTATATGAATGGTGAAAGAGTTGACTATGAATCCAGTGACCCTAAAAGATGGATACGATTTACACAAAGAAAGAATTGAAGAAAAATGGTGTACAAAACAGGCTGTAAACTGGAATCCGTTTGTGACTGTTTCGTTACATTTCTTAAGGCGACATGGTTAGCACATTTTATGTTCTTCTGATTGATTTTCAAAAGCACTTCTTTTCAAACTGGACCATCCGAACGCGAAGGTTACGGTCGTGTGTTGATGGTGCTCACTGTGGGAAATCGTGTTTAATAAAACTTTGTGTCGAACATAATCGAAAAAATGGGTAGGAAAAATATGGTGTAGCGAACAAGTTGATTCACTGGTTCGTCATCAACATGCTAAGTACATTATAACAAGGAAATCGTTAATGTGTTAAACGAATAACTGCTGATCAATGAGATCGGTCAAATAAGTGTCAAACTGTAATCAAGTGTCAAATTGAACAATGAGTCTTGACATGCTAACTGGGTTGGTAATTGCCAAAACAGTTGCTGTAGCTTCAGCTGTGGACAGACTCCCACGCATCACTGCCGTAGACTGGGTAACCTTGAGTAGGGTGATTGGGCGAAATGCATCCACTACATTGACAAGCAGATTCGAATCCATCAGGTGTAATAATATGGCATTTAGTTATTCCACTGTTGAGCCAGGCTGGTTGGTGTGCACGGACCGGTTCAGATAAACGTCTGGTTGAATGACCAACAACTAGTTCCACAGGTACAGATGAATGAGTACACTCAGAACGAGGCTGCAGAAGCACGCACTTTATCTTCAGAGCATGGACACAAAACCGGATTGAGAGTCAAGTAGACACGTGATTTAGAGACACAAAATTCCCCAGTAACTGCACTTGAGAGCCTTCACATGATAAGTTCGGCCAACATATCACCATTGAGTGATAATCTGATGTGTGAAATTTTCATTCTTGTTACATTCGGCTGGTCTTTTTCATTTAGCTATTGCATGATTACTTATGAACGTTGCTGAGTATCCGTTTTCTGTTAATATTGTAGATGAGGATGCCAATTCTTCAGCAGCGGCATCATCATCCGTAGAAATTCTTAAGGCTGCGCACGTCAAACAGGGCAAGCAGTGCAAAACTAATGAAATAAATGTACTAACCATTCCAAACACCATTTTTGTTTATCACGCTCTGGACTGAACTATCAGCGTGGAGACGTGTGGGTGAAGGCATCCAAAACGGATTAGTTTGCCACAGTGACCAAAGCCGAAGAATGCCTGTCCTGAACCATCGCTGAAACTGGCTTGCGCTGGATCACTTGCGGTCCCACTCACACACCACGTATCCGGTGTAAACCCGAGGGAATAAGACCAAGAGGTATGTGAATGGGATCTTTGTGTCCAGCCGGTCAATGCTGGTTAACCAATTAATTGGCCAGCATAAAAAGGAAACCCTTATCTCTCGGAAAATAAACACACAGCGAGAGACTGCAATGACAAGTTCTATACTAGGAAGAAAGATGCATAAAATGTATTACAAGAAGCATTTCAGTATACGAGTGTAAGTTAGTGCATTCTAGGGAGGATAAGGATGAAAGACAAAATTCAGATTGGACTATGTAAAGAACAGGCAAACCACTCATCATAGAGTACACCAACAAAGTTGAAGAAAAGAATGGGTAGAAGACCGCAGACACCCAAGTTTCTGTAAAGAGAAGATTAGTTGCCGAACGACCATGATCTTGTTCGATGCAATCACTAAGAGAAATAGAATGGATATATTGATGTTACCTACTTGAGCCTAACGATATACTGGCGACGTATATGTACTTCGAAATAGCCTATTTGGCTTACCATCTGCAAATATTAGCGCATGGGTTTGAATCTGGACAAGCGGTCGGTCGGATTTACGTTATTATCAAATACGCAAAGTATGTCATCAAAGTATCTCTAACATAAATTGCATTGAACTATCAATGACTCCAGCCTTTCATTTTTGCCACAAAAATGTCTGCAACTAGTGGTCTAAATGGAGGTCTCATTGTGAAACCGGTTGTCGATAAATTCCTCCACTGAATGCAAATTGCACATTGTAAATCGCAGGTAAATTGACTGTTCGAGTTCTGTTGATGGTATCTGAGTTTTTGTCACTATCGTCCACGTAATCACATAGCTAATATGTAACCTTCTTTAACGGCACTTTGGTAAATTAGGATGGAATAGAGAGAAATCATCGATTGTCCAATCAAATTGATTGTGTTCACAAGATCAAAGGAAACACTTGAGCTGTGCTTCTAAAGTTTCTGCTCGACAGATCTAATATGTATGACAACCATTTAGTCAGAGGGTGTTGTGAAAAGTCCCACATGTCCAAAGTTGGTTTGAATGTTACTCAATTTTGTGAGGTTTGAGTAACCCGTACAACCTGGGAATTTTGATACCAGCGAAGCGAATTCTTCTGAATATACCTGAACCAAAAATTCCACTAAATTTTAAATATCCTAGGAAATTCAATACTGCTTATTCGATTAGGCTTTGGAGCTGGTTTGGCCAATATCTACTCTGTTAGCCAGCCAAGACCCAATATTCAAGTTGATACATGATTACGGTTTGACATTGATTTGACCAACATCATTAACCATCCGTTCTCTGTTTACCCTATTTGATGATTTCCTTGTAAAGATGCGGCATAAGTTTTGATTTATTCAGCTAGTTGACGATGAATAAGTGAAAATTAGCTTGTTCGCTAACTGTTTTTTTTATGACTATGCTGGAACATTTTACGCCTTTTAAAATGACCAGGGTTACATCTTGAAAGGTGTCTGAATTGCTTGGTGTCAAAATAGATGGATAACTTAAAGACTGACATTCTGTTGACGATCCATCGGTTGATCACTGAGCCATGCCAGTGATATAAGGGGTCACATTGCAACAGCAAAGGTGCCAAAGTATCTTCTTCCACTAGTTGGGGAAAAGTTTTATCTAGTACAGGCACTTTAAATCGTTTAACCCTATGACTTTGTGACAACGCTGGCGGAATCCTTCGAATGTTGGTCTTCGTGAGAGATTCGTCGTGTTGACTATGAACAAGTCAGGCTGCCGTAGAAAATTTATCGATTATGTTGATAGTATCAACATTTTTGGCAGGAGGTTGAATGTTCAAGCCACTGAACTGCTTTAACATGTTCCAAATGCCAAGACAATCCAGTATTCCAAATGGAGTGCGTACGTTGATTTGATGTTACTTGCGAATCTCCCATCTGAACAGAGACAAGTTTCCTGACCGATAAGGCATTAGCAGTGATTTGTGATGTTGTGTTGAGTTCCTCAGTTCATCTTGAGAGAGAGATTACTAATGTAGTGAACATATCAACGTTGCGGGGCTTGCATGGATACACTGTGGGACGTCTTTTCTAATAATTAACCCAGGTTACATAATTCTCCAGTTTGGAAGGTCCACACTATTAAACGGATGGAGACGTGAGAGTAAACTTGTGTACGTGTATGATGACACTGGACCACTGATTTTGTCCTTATTTAGACATATTAAATACGGATAGTGTGAATGAAAGATCGAAGTGACAGCCCTTTGTGTTACGAGAGGAAACACTTACCTGCTGTTTCGTCAGGTCTAGGTGCATCGCTTGTGGTGGGGAAGTTATATTCACCTGACTTATAACCGGTCATAGGCACTGTTAGTGCGCACGGACACTGTCCACCCCTTACTACCAGTGTGTAGTGATGACAGAAACAGCGTTATTGTGTTGGCACCTAAATCAGTCGTCATAACCGATTGAACGTGGTGTGGCTGTCATCTCTGTTAGTTATGCCACAATTGTGATGAAGTGGATCATTTTTCAGACACTTGCTCCCTTCATTGAATGCTATGGCCAAATTTTGAAAACATAAGAATTAGAAGGGGTACTCCCAAAAAACGAGCATTATGATCACCCAGCAGTTGTATACGGCTGTCGAAGCATTACTCTTTACGACCGAGAACGTTCACATTAGCTTGAGGTAGTTCGATTACGTTAACTGTGCTTAGCAGTTATGAGATCTAGACATCAGCGTCCTATTTGTTGCGGACTCGGTTGGATCGGTCTCCTATTAAACAAACGAATCAAACGTTCGAAGCGTTAACCCTGGTTAGGTTCCCCAAGAAAACCCTATATTCTCATATCTCTCTGATCAAGATGTCGGGCCAGAGGGTCCGTGTGGGTTTCTCTAAAGTCGACTAGGGATGTGGCCGTACAGACAGGACATTAACTGTCAGGACATGGAGTGTTTACTATGCTAGATCAGTGCAACACTATGCGATGAAGGAGCAGCACACCACCGATTACGATGCAACCGAGCCGACTTGAGTTGGATAATACTTGCAGACCGAGATAAGCTGAAGAGATATGCGCTTGGTACTCTTTCTACTGGATATGCTTTCCAGTCGATTGTACTCAAGTGCACGGTGCCTGCTTTTTGTATACTAATCGCATCACTCCTTTGAGGATAAGCAAACCGCACGGTATCAGCACACGAATTAAGCCCATGCGTCTGAGGCTCGGTCGGGGGAAGTCCGTTATGTCTATTAACGTTTGTCATCTAACCGTTGGTCACGCCGATTATAAAAGAGCGACCAAAAGGCGACCAACCCTTTAGTGCAATTCGTTCTCCTCCACTGATTGCACGACTGTTTGTTTTTGGCGGCGTCGACGCACCGGTTCGGTTAGAATCAGCAGCTTTTCAGGGTGTCCTTGGACTTCATGACTTCGTTCCAGTCAGTCAGATAGGCAAGTTTCTGCTATCCACGAGTTGGTTTTATCAGCAATCCGCTTTCACTTGCATGTGGGTTGTCTCACGACCTGAACCAATCCACGGACAGTTCACCACTATTTACTTGATCGTACGGCAATGTGACTTTTGTGAAGTGCCTACCATGCGACTAGTGAGTGAAACCAAATTCAACAGACCCGTCTCTTGTAGACTAGTCGGCTCGCGACGAGTACTTGACGTCAGACAACTGAAAAATCTAAAGAGGAGGTCTATTTTCCAAAGTTAAGTTGCAATTCGGCTTAGAGACACTCCTCCGTCCAAAACCTTTGACGGTGTGCAACAAACTCTTTAGGCTCAGAACCAGCAGAAAGCCATTAAGAATTTCGGTCTTCATTGTCAGAAAGGCCAGGAATCATCAGACAACACGGGTGCTGTCATCTCCAGCTTGATAAAAGGAAAAAGCGAAGTGATTTTTATTTGCGTGTCGGACCCACTCAATGCGGACAAGTTGTTATTCCACAGCTCGCGCCGCCAACTCGCTCAACGACAAGTGATGGATAAAGCAAAATGGATTGGCTCATGGTTGTGTTATCCGTCGGCAGTATCAGGTGCTCCATTTATTTACTCTAGGCAATTTTTGGTCCTTCTGTCCAGTCTCCTAAATAACTAGTTGACAGGTGACTACGGCGCCTTCTGTACACTACTGAAAGTCAGCATTTGGATCTGGCACAAACGTTTTGGAAGTCTACTTGAGCAAACAGCTACCGTTAGGTGCATTACCTTGAATAACTTGTCACAGAAATATATTAAAAGACGGTTACCTCCGTCACAGACCTAGGAGAGGTAAGACAGCCATCAAATGACTCCAAACTGCAAGGCGATGGATAAAGACAGTGGAAAGCTTAGATCATGATGACCGGGTTCTTGAACACGCTTTTTATTAGTTGACTTACTCCACCTGGAAACGGGACATAATCCCGTAGAAGTTCAAAGCTGCCCACATGGTACTTTCGTTCTGGAACCGAATGGAGCGAACAGAGTACAGACAATTGTCGCAGCATCAGGCTGTTGAACTGTGTTGGACGTGTACTCGTAGGAACTCTGTTCAGTCGACTTGCTAACTAAATTTTGGAGATGAATATTCCTGATGAATCTTAAGGAATCTGGGTCAATCACAGCACGATTGACACGGGATTTGCCGCCTCTCAGATGGTTGAGAAGTATCATCAACACAATTGGTCGTTATATGCTTTGTGGATTTTTCTGTGACGTTTGTTTTCGTGGACCATGAAGCTTAATGGAGAGTGTCTAACAAGTTTGAATTTGTAGGTAGTTTCGTCAGTTTGATTAGCATGTTAAGTGTGAATATGAATGCAAAAGTGATATCATGTGGATGAATGTTTGAGTTTAATACTGTCGTAGGCGTGAATCAGGGTTTTGTCTTGTCCCCACTCCCGTTTAACTTGCACTCATCCCTAGCACTAACAGGCACCCTTCAGAATCTGAAGGACAATTTTCAAATAAACTGCCGCACAAATGAATGCTTGCTGAATAGTCGATGTCTTGGCACCTTAGAACTGTTATATAAATCAACCGTTCAGGTGTTATTGTTCACAGACGATGGTACACTGTCACGTACAATGACGATCTGGAGCAATTGGCCGCGGCAACCAAGTTTGGGTGAGATATGACACTTCCTGTGTCCTTACTTCCTCCGGGTCGAGGTGTTGTGCTCACACTTGAAATTCGCATTATTGCGAATAATTTTGTGTGAGACAGCGAAGATCGAACATCGAAAGATCAGTTCGTGGACCGCGAACTAAGGGCTCGCGTGGTCAACCATAACACTAGCGTGGGCTCAGACACTATGTGCTCCTTCATTGTGATTCTTTTTTAATATTTCAATACCCTTTTTTTGGCTTAGCAATCGTTGTCTGTAAAAAAGGTATGTCATTGACTAGCACCAAACTTGGTTATCTACTTCATTGTCTTTTGAGAAAGACATGAAACTTTTAGCAAGACAGTGAACAGCATTTAGAGTGGCTGGTAGGTGAAATGGGTTGAACATGGTGGAATCTTTCAAGTAGACTGTTACCATTCATTTCTATTTACCCTTCACGTTAGGTGAACACCTCAGTCAGCAACTTTCAAAAAATCACTATACCACTGTTTCACCCTTGTTAAAGCTTGTCAGTAATCTATTTCTTTGCCAGCATTGACCTTTTAATTCGGATCTACATTTCATTTTGTCAACCATGTTAAGCATACTCACTACTGACATGCTTTAACAAAAAGGCAACTTGAATTTGTTGCATATCGGTTGAAATGACTGACTGAAAATGCTGTTCATTCAGTCCAGTAGGGACGTTGACCAAGAGGAGATCAGCAATTTGTGGTGCGTTGGTTTATGGACCAGTCAAAGAAGCTGTTATTTTTCAGTCAATTATATAAACATAGTAGCAGCCGTTCATGACGTGCTGTGGGCGGATGGGTCGGTGTACAATGTGCAATTTCAATGGACTGCGGTATCACAGCAGGACCATTGAATATATATGTTGGTAAACCGTCAGGGAGTATAACTTTGCCAAGACATTCCAGTGCTTCATATTATAACCCCTATTTTTTTCACAGGTATGTGCGTCAGACGTCCAAAATGAATAGTGTTCAGATTAACCTAGCTGCTACTCGGACCCTGACATATATATCCTCTGTATGAGCAATTGAACACCAGCAACAGAGAGAATGACGGAATGACACGAACCTAAGGTAGCTGCATACTGATTTCTGAGTTAAGCGCTGTAGAATAATGCCAATAGGAAGCTAGTTGCTGCGTGTTAGGAACGTGATTAAGCCATATAATAAGGTATTACAAGTGAAAAGATGAAGATACAGAGGATTGCATATGTGAGGTGTTGGATATTTGCCTTTGAAAAGAATGATAGGAGTTTATTTGCAACAAATTTGAAATTCTAGGCCTTGACGAAATTCAGATCAAAGCTGGAAATCGCTGAACTGATAGTTGTTTAACCTAAAATAAAAACTTTGCTTTATACATCAAAAAGGTGAAATTACAGTCAACGTAAATTTAAAAATATTGAAAATTAGAGTGTGAGTTACAATGGCTGAAGTAAAAGTGAAATCGCAATATTATGAGTTTAGAAATGTAAAATAAATTGTCAAAAATGCATACGCTTTTATTTACTCAGTTGTCCTCTAGTTAAACATTTCCAGAATTCTCTAAAACGTGTTTAATGAAGGCACCACAAAACATGTGGGAGCTTGGATGAGGACATAAAAACCTGTGACCCATGAGGCACAGTCGAGAAGTCTTTCTATAGAGAATGACCATTATCCACAAGGCTATTTTCAGGACACTGCTTGCAGTAAAATAGAATACAACAATAACTTGATCCAGGAATTGAGTAGATTTTTTCGACGGCTTGAGCTCTTTTATTAAAAAACCATGGGCAACTAAAAGGTAACAGTATATGCAAAGATGAATTGTGGAGGCGGTACTCAGTCTTGAAATAAGGCGGCCTAAAGTTGAAATTATTTTTCAGCAAATCACGCAAAAAGATTAGTCTCCTGATGTTCATGAAAATGTTACTGATATTGAGTGACCGGTGTCTGTTGTGTCGAAAATTCCCCTAGGTAGTTGAGTGATGAATGTCTTGTGATGGAAATACCCTGGATGTGTATCTTCACATTGAGCTAACTGAGTTTCTGGGTATAATTGATTCACACGAGTGACAGTGGGGCATTAACATGTCTTGTGGTATCGTTTGAGACAGAAAAACTGTAGCTCAATAGTGCTGACTTGGAACAATCGGTAATAAGCATCCCGAAAACAGCGCCATCGACATACTTGGGGAACATGCTTCTTCCAGTGATTTCATGTCGCTTCTGCAAACTGAGGTAAAACTTAATTGGTTATCACTTTGTTGTCTGAACCAAATGTACCGCGTACTTATCTTCGATAAGTTCATCCTTGATAGCTGTAATGGCAGCTGCGTTGAGCTGTTTCTTTTTGACGGCGACTATGCTGTATGGGAACCAACCTTGACTGGCTAGAAGTACAGTAATTTCATTTATCGGGGTAACGTGATTTACAATTACGGTCCATCGTAGAAATGCCAATTCCGGCATAACTTCCGCGCCGGCATCCATCAATCCACAGGAAAGTCAAACGAAGTACGTTTGTTCAGAATGCAACCTGATGTACATATCTAATGCTGGTTTTTCGACGCATATCCGTACGTGAAACAGAAAGTGCTCAGTCACACAAACATTCTTTGAATGCATTGACTGTGAGAGCAAAATTCCGGACAAGATTGATGTAATCTAATGGACGGGGAATTTGCATCTTATTTACTTCAACTCAAATGCATGAATAACGGCAAGTCATAACTGACATTGATAAGCGTAGGTCTCCTCTTTTAGGATCGCAGGTATACTAAAACCTTTGTGTTTCACTGGATACGAAACAATATTCGGACACTTTTTGTACACAGTCAGTTGGCAGAAAATGGTCGTAAGCATCGTGAGCATCCCTTCACGGACAAACGCTATATTGAATGTGAAGTCCCGTGCACCAGAGCACAAATGGTTTGACTGTTCGGCCCAAGATACGGTTGCCCAACTAAAAGCAACCAACGAAATTTTCGTATCTAACGATTAACTGTTACAAGTCGTTCGCAGCTTTCATGCAAGCAAATTGAGTAGTGAACATACATACTTCTCAGGCGTTCCCGTAAACGTGCTGGGTACTCAATCAGTAGTATGCTTTTGCTGCAGCGAGGCCCTACCCTACTAAGAAGAACGTACGGAATGTGAACGTTAGATTTGTTTAAACACTGCGCCACAAACCGAAGAAAGGTGAATCCTTTGCAGTTTTTTCGGGAAACTTGAGAACAGCCTAAACTAAAGGTCACAGCCTTCAGGATAACTCCAGCGAGTTGTAGTTCGAGGTACTGTCGGCCCAGCCACATATGGTTGAGCGACCAGGTGATAAGACTCTATTTATGGACTTGTCCTTGGTCGATGCAATTAATGGAGAAGTATTTCGCACTTTCAAGTGCATGGTAAGTTTCTGTTCAGGTGTTCACACTTTATTCTTCACACATCTGAAGGATATTAAAGCAGATGTACTGACGAGATAATTCAACCTCCTTTTGCTGACAAATGATTATCTACTTCATTTATATCGTTCAAACATCTCTCTTATCGTCGAATGAACAATTAATCTCCTTCAGTAATCTGCGATTAAATGGCTTGTCTTCATTGTTTATGTGATGATTCTACAAAATTTCCAGCACACGTTGGAACACGCCCATGCACTCGTGCGCTCTTTAAGTCACATTACTACACCGTGATGGTTGCCTCAAATTGATCTCACTAACTCACGCATAGCTTAACTAATCACGCTTAACGTTTTCCAGTTTGTTTATAATTTCCATTGTCATGTCCAAAGCACTTCCGTTTTCACTTCAAAAGGCACGCCCATCTGATCGACCTGGCTTTTGGATTTCCTCCACTCATAACACACTAAGTTGCTGGTTCACCTCTACCCGTCTCAACCACGCTCGATCGTTCTGTCCTCCAGAGCAAGCACGGTGGTCGCCAGAGTGACACGTTGTCCCCTATGCTATTCACCGTGACGATAGTTAACGCCGTTGCTCCACCGCTACTACAGCTTGGTCACCATTTGTGGAGCTTTGTGAGCAGGGGTTTCTTCTACGTTGACAATCTGATCCTATTGATGGAGAATCCGACGCGTCTCGTGGAAAAACTTTTGATCACATCTATTGTCTTGGAACTAGCCGGACTGAAAATCAACATTTGGAGGATGGGACACATGGCCACTCATGGCGATCAGGAACACAACATCAGGGCTCTTGTTGACGAATTTGTTTACTTCAATGCGGACATACTCCTATCCTTGAGGGTCACCTGCACAGTGATCTATTTAGGGTCAAGCTTTCACCAGTCACCGCTGAAAGAAATCTATCAAACGCCCCAATATCCGCACCAACACATAAACCTACTGAGACAGCACTTAATTTAAAGGTCGAATCACTCGTTAGTTTTGGATGAAGCCCGTCGTAAAGATGTGGCCATTTGGTCATTTTGTTCTTGGGTAGCTTCTATTTCTCAATGACAAACCAGTAAGCTACATCCATATTCAAATGC